>VXBQ01005198.1:24515-74795 GCA_013400175.1 Phainopepla nitens
GGAGTGGGCACGGAGATGGGCACGGAGTGCACGGAGTGGGCACGGACTGCACGGAGTGGGCACGGAGTGGGCACGGACTGCACAGACTGGGCACGGAGTGGGCACGGAGTGGGCACGGAGTGGGCACAGACTCGGCACAGACTGCGGAACGCTTTATCACGGCAGGGCACACATCTGGAAAAGGGGCTCCCCGGAGAAGGAGGGGAAAAACCCTCAAAACAACCGAGAAAAGAAAAAAAGCGCCCAGGCCTCGAACGCCCGGAACAGAGACGGGCTAACGCCCCAACATCGGCGTCCGCGCCCCCTCCGCCGTACGTCCGGCACACGCTGCTCGCAGCGCCGACACGGACCCGTGTGGGAATAGCGACATCCAGGGGAACGTCCACCGGGACACGCGTGGGGACAGGGACAGCCGCCAGGACAGACGCGGACAGAATAAACCCCTCGGACATGACCCAAGACGCCCCAGCTCTGGCTTTCTCCTTGTCCCTTCGGGAAGCGCTGGAGCAGTGGCTGGGAATGAGGAAGGGAATGCGGGGGGCGATGGAGCTCTGCAGACGCCTCTGCCTGCCCTGGACCAAGGCCTGTGAGTGCTCTGGCTTCACTAAAAAACTCCCCACAGTGCAATTCCAGCACACGTCGCCTGAGAGGCAGCGGCAAGCAAAAGCTGCATCTCCTCTGCGTGTGTTGAGGGTCTCTCTGGGAGCTCCTGGGTCTGCCCCAGCCTTTACAGGAGCTGGCAGCAAACTCAAGGACAGAGATGCCCATTTTCTCCTGCCTGCCCCTTACCTGGCAGGGAGAGCTCACCTGCAGCCCCAGCACCAGGCCATGGTCAGGGCAGGTCCCACAGTCTGAGATCCTGGCTGGGACGATGAGGATGAAGGACAGCAGTGGCACACAGCCCTGTGTGGGAAGGGGCTGTCCTGCAGGGTCAAATCTCAGAGTACAAGACTTGTGGTGCCTCCTTTAATGATGGAGAGCTTGGACAGCACCTGCTGGGTCACTCAAGAGAGCCCAGCAGAGAACTCAAGTCCAGAATGAGCTGAAGTGCAGATGGAGGAACACAAGGATGCTCTTTCCCATGGGCAAGTGCTGTTCCACAGTGCTGGCAGTGCTGTGACATGCTCCAGAGCTTCTGCTGCTCCCCTGCAGTACTGTGCACAGGGGGCCAAGAACGAGAGCTAAAATCCAAGGTCCTTTCAGCCTCTGTGGGAAGCAGAGGCTGAACAGTTCCCCAGCACTGAGCTGCTGGGACAGGAGGTGACACAGCAGGGACTGTGCAAGCATGAACAGGGGCAGTTTTCATTTCAGATCAACATCTGCCTGCAGGATGTCCCCTTGACAAAGCTGTTGTAAGCCTCTGCCTGTCCTCTTACAGGACCACCCCACCCTGTCCAGACCTGCTCCAAAGAACTGCACAAGGATCATCCCAAAAAGGTGACTCTTTGAATGAACATGCTGCAGGAGCTCTGGGTTCACCCCCTCTCTCAGGACCCAAGCACAGCTCCAGCTCACAAGGCTCATTCTCTGCACACTTCCTGAGGCCAAGCAGCTTTAGAGACCCCCTAGAAATGAGGGGAAGGAATAAAATCTCCATCAACGATGCTTAAACCATCTCAAAAAAGATGCTTGATTTCAGGTTGGCTGGGAAGTCCTGATGAGGCCAAACCCTCCAGCCCCTGGATGAGGTGGTCCCAGGGTGGGAGCCTGGGTCAGAACAGCTCGAGCCCACCCTGGTTCCTCCCCAGAGCCCCCTCCTCCAGCACAGCACCCAACAGCAGCAGCTTCAGCAGGGATGTGGCTCCCTCTGGCCATTCTACACACACTGCTACAGGAAAAAGAGGTTGAATTTTTTAGCTTTTTGAAACCCCTTGCCTTGAGCCCAAAGGCAGGTGAGGCTGTAGACACTGCATGGCTCCCATTCCCCTCCACCAACCCCTGAGCCCCCCCAGCCTGCAGAGCCCCCAGGATGGGGCAGGAGCTGCAGCTGGGAGAATGAGCTGCCAAGCAGCAACAGAAAGGGGAGAGTTTCTTGAGAGACTTTTGATAGACTATTTGGTAAATACATGGATACATGAACAGCAGCAACTTGCACAATCCCCAGACTGTGCTCCCAAGAAGCACAACTCACAGCCTTCTGCATCTACAGGCAGGGAGGGGAAGTCCAGGTCCTGTATTCCAGGCAAGAAAAAAACGACAATTCCTGAAGATTCTCACTATGTTCAGTACAGTTCAGAAGGAAACGCTTCCCATCAACCCAGCTACCTTCTGGGACCCAACATACCCACTCTTGTGTGCTGCTGTGAAGACAGATTGTGGGGACTGAGGCCTGAGAGCAGGGTCCCACTTCCCCATCCCTCTACTAAGATCCCAAGGACAGTGACGATTGTAAAGGGAATAAAGAGATTTCAACCCTCCTTCTCAAGCGAGGTTCATAAAGTACACAAACAAGATCTGTCTCCCTCTGATCTAAAGGATTTCCTGTTTTCTCTCTGAAGATGAGGATGGGATTGCTGGATTCCAGACTGTGCTGTGGTACGTGTCCTGCTGATGGATGAGCCTGAACACGACGCCGTGACATCAAATTCTCTCACCTACAGCCCGCAGCCCTCGCAAAGCAAACCCTCTCAGACACCTGCAGCAGGGATTTCCACCAGCAGACATGACCCCAGGCAACACCCCAGTCACCCAGCTTTCTGTCCAAGAGTCCATGAGCACAGCAGTGCTGGAACAATTCCAGGGCAAAGCCAGGGTCCCGTTCCTGCCTCCAGTGTGTGGACGTGCCCTTGTCTCCCTGCCTGCCCTGAGGGGCAGAGGGGACTTGTGAACCAGTGTCTGTGACCTCAGGGTACACCCACGAGCACGTGAGGGGCTGAGTGGCTCCAGGAGGATGCAGGGTCTGGACAAGCCCCACGTGGGCTGGGAGGAGTGGGTAACTTGCCCTCCAACGTGGCCGGGCTTGGGAGGTGCCCAGTTCCCACGGGTCCGGAGCAGGCGGCGGCCGGTCGGATGAAGTGTGGACTCCAAGCACAGAGGGAGGGGTGGCACAGCACTGCAGCACAGGGTGAAGGTGGAACCCATCACGACTTCGGGGAGAGCTGAGGAGTCGATGTCACTGTCACCAGGAAGTGTGTGCTGCCCCGCACAGTGTTACAGACAGGAGAAGTCACCAGAGAGCTTGGATCCAAGTGAGTTGGCATGGCTGCTCTGGACTATGGTAACATGGGAGCAATTCTATTCCATGGCCTTTAATGCATTTCATTTTCATAGCACCTTTCATCCCAGGGTTTAAGTGCTGTAATGGAAGCAGGTACTGTGCACCCATTAGCACGGGGGAAACCGAGGCACAGAGTGGTTTAGTGACTCGCCTTGGGCCACTTGGAAAAACCGTGGCAGTCTGGACAGCCTTAAACCTCCTGACTCCCTCAGTTGTTCAGACCACACTGCTGCCTCACATGAAGCCACTCTGCTCCCTGCTCTCCCCAGCAACATGCTCCTACCCATTCTTCAGTGAAGTGTCATGCTCCTTTTTGATGCACAAATATATGACCAAAAAAAAAAGAAAAAAAAGGAAAAAAAAAGAAAAGAAAAAGTGCAGTAAACTAAATGTTTAAAAAAGCACATTTGTGCTGTCTCTGTGCAAAGATAAAAGAAATAAATACATGATTAAAAAATTAAAAAGGTTCACAGTATCACACATGGATAGGTAGCTACGGTAGTGCACATCTGGAAAACACTGTGTTACTACCCAGGATTCTCTACACCCAGCTGGAATTCTCTGCTGGGAGCTGCGGGTGAGTGGGTGGTTTCTTTGCTGCCCACGTCTGGGGTTAAGTAGAAATACATGGTTATAGTTTTGCTCCATTCTGAAAGGCAGTGCCCGGGATCCTGCAGTGCAGCAATACTGGTGTCAGCAAGCTCTTCCCCGTCCCACCGCAATGGCTGCATCAACGAAAAGGGAACACATCGACCTGCAGAGGGAATCGCTGCTCTCTGGGACTTCTGTGTCTGCATAGAGATTACTGCAAGAGGCAGAGAGAAGAGAGTCACAGAATCATGGAATCGTTAAGGTGGGAAAAGACCTCCAAGAATACCAAGTTCAGCCATTAGCCCAGCACCACCACCACGTTCACCACTAACCCACGTGCCGCAGCCACGCGTCACTTGAACGCTTCCAAGGACAGTGACGCCACCACTGCCCTGGGCAGCCTGTTCCAATACCTGACAACCCCCTTTCAGTCAAGAAATTTTACCAAATATCCAACTTAAACCTCCTGTAGCATATCTTGAGGTGGTTTCCTCTTGTCCTGTCCCTTGTTCCCTGGGAGCAGAACCTGACCCCCGCCTGGCTGCATCCTTCTGTCAGGGAGTTGTGGAGAGCGAGGTCTCTCCTGAGCCTCCTTTTCTGCAGGCTGAGCCCCCCAGCTGCTCCTCATCACACTTGTGTTCAAGCCCCTTCCCCAGCTCCACTCCTCCTCATCACACTTGTGTTCCAGCCCCTTCCCCAGCTCCACTCCTCCTCATCACACTTGTGTTCCAGCCCCTTCCCCAGCTCCACTCCTCCTCATCACACTTGTATTCCAGCCCCTTCCCCAGAGACATACTCCAGCCCCTCAATGTCTTTCTGGTCATGAGGGGAAAGAGGATCAACCCCTGAGCACCAGTGCCCACATCAGTCAGGTCTGTGTCCTGCCAACTTCCCAGCACAACCAGAGAGGCTGTTCTACATCCTCAAGAAATGGTAACATGTCTGGAAAACCTGAGCTCCCCAAAGCTTTCCCTGCACCAAACAACTGGGAATAAGGCACAGCCCTTGCTGAGCAGGTCGCGGCTCTGCCAGCACAGAGATGACCTGAGAGAGAGCCAGGCTCTGCTGCAGCCACACAGGAGCCCCACACTGTCAGAGGCCACAAGCTGACCTTGCAGAGGGAGCACAAACTCCGACCTCAACCCACTGGGCACCCGGCACACGGCTGTTGGACACTTACTGTATCGCTCTCCTCATCGGAGACAGAGTGGAGCTGAGCGCTATAGTGGAGCGGGGAGTAAACCCAACTCCTCTCATCTGTCGGCTGCCAGAGTGGCCAGAGACGGCAGGGAGAATGCAGGGAGAGCAGCAGCAGAGCAGGGAGCAAAGGAGAGAAGAGGAAAAAATAAAAGAAGAAAATAAAAAGAGTAGGAAACAATACAGTAAGAATAGCTGTCCACCTGGAGGGAGAGCAGTGAGCCCAGAGCCAGCTCTCTGCAGAGAAGCCCTCCTGATCCTCACCACATACCTGCTCCCTGCCAACCAGAACACGGGACCTGTGCCAGCTGCAGGGGGGGTGGCACAACCTCTCCTCTTGTAGGGACAGAGTTTTAGAGCTTTTGAGAAACCTCAGCTCCCTGCCATGGCATCACCCTGGCTCCGGAGAAACCGAGAGATTTGGGAAGTGACTTACCTAAGAGCAGTGACAGCTCTGGGTTCCTGCTACCTGTTCTCACCCTTCCATTTCCAGGGCCCTGTGCATGCTACAAACTGATGTCCAGGAGGGCTTTTACAGGAAAAATGGATTTTTTTGCTGTGTTTTCCTCCTTCTCTGCAGAAGGCAGTGGAGCTGGGGTGAGACCATGGCGGATGGTGGCCACAGAAGGGAAAGTTATTGCTGAGATCTTGGGGACAGTGGGGTGATGGGAACAAGTACAACACAGGAGGCAAAACACAACTGGACCCTGGAAAGAATGAGGGGAAAGAGGCGTGCCTTGAGGGACAGTTATCACAGCACTGGGCACTGGTGTGAGAAGACACACTCTGCTGCCGACACAGCACAGATTCAAGGGCTGGTCTCTGCTTCCAGGGTTCCCAAGGGGGGCCCATTTTCATTGCAAACAGGCTCTTTTGTCTACAGGGGAGCTCCCACAGAGAAGAAACTGCCCCCTTTGATCCAGCCTGGCATTTGCAAAGGAAGAGAAGCAGAACTGGGTACTTGGAAGAAGGCTGCAGTGTTGCCAGCCCAGGAACTGAGTGTGACAGTCTACAATGTACAAGGAACTACAAGAAGCCAGAGAAGCTTTGAAGCACTGGGCTCCACATGCTGAACCCTCCAGTAACTGCAACTGCATTAGTAGAGACTGCTGGGAGGAAGGAAGGTTGAGAAACCCCTGTCTGGAGCTTCTCACAGGGCTCTGTCAGAGGTACAGGAAAGCTCCCCGCCACGTCAAGCTTGTCCCACATCCTCTTTTTCATCCATCCTGACTGAACCACATAATCCAGTCAGTCTCTTTCAGAGCCTTTTAGGAGCTTGGATGCATGCAGAGAGCTGTGGGAGATAAAGGAGCATCCAGTGCTTGGTATTACCCCTCCTGGTGCTGGAGCAGCCAAACCCAGCTGAGGGGCAGGAGAAGCTGCAAGAGGAGCTGCCTGTTTGCCCACAGAAGTGCAGAATCTTCCTCAAGCCATCAGCCATGGCCAGGGGCACATTCCTGCCCCTGCTTCCCCATGCACCCTGCTTGTAACCCAAATGGGAGCACCAGGCTGCACCAGCAAGGCTCTGGCAAGCACTGCCACCACCCCCCTGGGGACAGCAGCTCTCCCAAAGCCTGAGAAGGTAAATGCTAAACCCCAGAACAATCTCAGCTCTAGATTCAACCCCTAAAAGCTCAAATGCCTCCCTGCATCTTTTGGAAAGGAAAATCTTCCCTGCTCACAAAACACCTTCAGTGAGGAGGGAGCACATTGCTGATGCTGAGAAGGGCTGGAGAGCTGAAACCAGCCCTAACTCAGCACCAACTCCTGCTTCATTTGCTTTATGAGCTGCTCTCCACAAGCCAAAAAGTACTGTTTGCAACTGGAGTTTTAGAACAAAACATCTTAACGGTTTTAATCTTTAAAATCCTCTTCCTGGGCTGAGGAAGCTGAGCCTGACATCACCTATACAGGCCCTGGTGCCTCTCTGGCCAGATCTGGTACTTAGAATCACAGAATAGTTTGGGGGTTGGAAGAACACCCAGTAATCCCCCCTTGCCATGGGCAGGGACACCTTCCACTATCCCAGGTTGCTTCAAGGCCATCCAATCTCATCTTGGATATTTCCAGAGAGAGGGCAACCGCAGGTTCTCTAGGCAACCTGTGCCAGGGCCTCACTGCTCTCACTTTTCTCAAGGGCTGAGTGACACTACGGCCCATCCCAGAGTAGGAGCTGTGTCACCAGTCTGCAGAAAAGCAGGACAGAGCTCATGATTCTCTCAGATCCTACAAGGAGATCCACTGGTGTAATTTCAATATGTTTCCCCCATTTCTGCTGGGCTGGTTCCTAATGACCACTCAATGCAGTGCCCCAGCCGTTAAGAGAAATGGGGTGCTGGCCCCAGTGTTTCAAAGCTGCAGCTGTGCTCCCCTACATGCTGTGCTGGCGTGGTCACTTACAATCCCAGAGGAATGCGAGGTAGTTCGGAGTCTGCGCTGGCGGGGAGAGTAAATCCAGTACCTCCCATCTGTGAACTGAGTGGCCCCAGGACAAGTGAGGTGAGAAAGGAAACAGAGGAAAAAAAGGGTGATATGAAAGAGAGGATGAAAGAGAAAGCAAAAAACAAGGGGTTGGGCAACTCCAGGCCTGAATGGGTGAGCAGGTGGGAAGCCGTGCAGGGGAGAGCAGTGCCCATGCCCTGCCACACTCTGCACTTCTATTCCCTGGGGATGAACAGGGGAATGAAGGGCTCTCCAGGAGCAGGCTTCCAGTGATCAGATCACAGTCCCCTGGGACTGGCCAAATCCTCCTCTGCACACATCATCCCTTCACCCACCACTGCCCCTGAGCACTCCTGTAGCAGCAGCTGTGGTGCTACCTGAGTGCACGCGTGCAGCCTCACCTGAGCTCCAGCTCTCAAGTGGTTTTCCAAGGAGAGCGCCCCTGGGAACTCAAATCAGCTTTGCCCTTCATCCCAGGAGTGACAAATATTCCACGGCACAACGACACACATTTAATGCAAAACTCTGACTCAGATGAAGTATGAAATGCTGATGAGCAGTCACACTTTCTGTGAACACACTCTGCAGAATTTTCTCTTGGACAGAGGTGCCCCTCAAGCTGAGGGGAGTCCATATGCCCAGGGAAAGGGAGGAAGAGCAGCTGACCCTCGCTAGAAGACACTTGCCAGGGGAGCAGGCAGGATCTGCCTGCACACAGCTGCCAGCCACAGGCAGGGAGGGGGCATCGCTATTAGAGGAGCTGTTTGCATTTTGAACAGCATGCATCTGACCCCAAACAAGCTGTAAAACAGGGCTGATTCCTTCCACAGCTCCCACGAGCCTCAGAGTGACTCGGCAATGAGTGAGCAGCTCTGCAGCAGAGTCACAAGAGCCCAGGGAAAGGCCAATGCTGCATTTTAGTTTAGCCTGAAGGAGCCCATTGCATCAGGTCATCTCCAGCACCACAGAACCAATAGCAACAAGTCGGAGCAGGGAGGAGCCGGGCACCTCTTTTAATGAGGGTTCCAGTGCCCAGGCACGAGAGAGCTCAGCTCTCACAGGACAGGCACTCAGCTCTGCTCTGGGAATCCATGGGACAGGTATGTGTTGCTAAAAAACCTCTTCTCTGGTCTGCAGAAGTTGCTCAGCCATTGTGGGAGCTGAGTGGACCAGCGCCAGGCTCCACGGCACTCTGCTGCCAACCACCAACTTACTCCCTGGCTCAGCACTAGACTCCCACTGCATCACCTAATGCAGCCTGCAGGGAAAGGAAAAATCGGAGTTCACCAGAGCCCAAGGTCACCCTCTGCAACCACCTCCCTTTGGGTCTAGCCATCTTTGTGTCAGGAAAGCAGCCAAGATCTCTGGCTGAGGAAGGAAGAACCTCTCTGCTGCACCCACATCACCTTGGCTTGTCCCAGGAGCAAAGAAAGCTTTGTGCTGGCCTAGATAAGCACTTGTGCTTGGAAGTAGATGCCACTGTGCTGGCATCCACAGCAGGAGTGCCACCTATGTGAGCCCCACTAAATGCTGTTTTGAGTTCTCCAGGTTTAATCCAGTTCCCTGCCTTCAAAAACCCACCCAGCACCAAAGTCTGAAGGTGCTCCACACCAAGATGGTGCAGGGCAGCCACTGCCCTGCACCTGACTGCCCAGAACAGATACTGACAGCCTTGTCCAACCCTTCCCGTCACACCCCAAAGGTCAGGTGGAGAAGGCTCTTACAAAGTATATGTCTGTGACTGGCACATCGTCTTCATCTGAGGCCTGGCTGGCTGGTTCTGAGGCCTGGCTGGCCGTCTCCACCTCTACGGTAGCTGTGGATGTGACAATGGCACAGGCTGAAGAAGCTGCCTCTCTGCAGAGGGGAAAGAAATGACAATCTAGTCACTGCAGTCAGGACAGGAGCAAGCAAAACTGATTT
Organism: Phainopepla nitens; assembly: GCA_013400175.1. Taxonomy (NCBI): domain Eukaryota; kingdom Metazoa; phylum Chordata; class Aves; order Passeriformes; family Bombycillidae; genus Phainopepla; species Phainopepla nitens. The sequence continues at coordinate 33,886 of VXBQ01005198.1, forward strand.
ATTACAGAAGAGCTGAAGATGCTATGCTGTCACATCCTGAAAAGTCACATCAGAGCAGGTCAGAACTGTGCTCAGCCTCACCGAACACCCATGAGTCCAGCAAAGCTGGAGCCAAGCAAAGCTTCCAGCACAAGCAGCCACAGCTCAAAACTCACTGTGTGGGCTCTGCTCAACACTCTGAAACACTCACTCTTTGACTACTTCTTCTTCAGGAGCTACAATCTCAACATCACACTTGGGCTCCAGCTCGACACTGATTTGCTGAACCTCTTCCTCGACTCGCACCTCCTCGTGTGACCTGGAAATCAAAGAGACACGCCCAAAGACTCAGCTGGGTATGAGTTACACATAGCCTCAATTTTAGGTCAGCCTGAATCTGTTCAGAGCCAGCCAAGCCTCTCCTGCAGTTCTGCCCCAGCACACACCTGCTGCTACTGTAGCACTGAGCTCCAGCACAGACTCAGTGGCTGATTTCAGCTCAGAGGGAGCACTCAGACTTCCCAGGATTGAGGGTTTGGATAACCAAAACTCCCAGGGGAAAAAAGAGTCAGTCCTGGAAGACTGCAGCACTCAGGAATAACAAGATGGGAAAAGAGGACAAGAGCAAAGGAGTTAAACAGCCATTGCTGCAGGAAAGATGAGCAGTGTCAGATGGAGCATGGGAGCAAAGAGGACTGGCCTCCAGGGAAAACCTGTGTTAGCCTGGCACCAGGCCAGAGCCTCTGACCTCTTCCAAGACTCCCAGCACACCAAAGGTGCTCCAGGGTTGAGATCAGATTTATCTGCACACTCTGGAACTGTTTCTGACAATCTTCACTTTAATACCTCATGCTATTAAAGTAATTTGCTTGTGCCAGCAGGGCTGGCTCCACTGTCCCCATGGAAGGAGGAACAGGAGCCTGCCAGGCCAATAGAAGGGCTGAGCTCTGGGTTCACTGAGAGCACTGCCCTGCTCTGGGCTGGCTCTGACCAAAGCTGGGACCAGTGGGCAGTACTTCTCTCCAGCTCTATGCAAGGAACTCGCTACACTCTTCTCCACAGGGCTGGACCTCAAACCTGGAGTGAATTCCCCAGCAGACCAGAATAACCAGAGGCATGACACATTCTTGAGCAGTGGGTAAGGTTTTTCCCATCTCAGCTCAGGAATGTAAATTCTTGCTTTAATAAATTTGTGTCTGCGCTGGTTTTCACCAGGGGATCCCAGAGAGCTCCAAAAGTGTGCAGGTCCCTACTCTCCCAGGAAGGACACATGGGGGCACTGGCTCTAGAAAGGGACAAATTAGGCAAAAAACAGCAAAGGTGGCCACACCTGCAGATGTTTGGTGTAACTCTGGCAAATCCATGACAGACAGATCTACTCTGCCCAAGCCACTGAGCTCCCTGAATGCTCCCAGGTTACTCTGATTCACCTGACCTATTTCTGGATGAGCAGTCACATACTACAGCAGCTCCCTCCCTCCACGAGGTACCATGAAGTCTGAACTATTCTGGATAAAGTCATTGCATTTGCCGTATGGGCCCCACCACTGGGGCCTGGGTTTAAGTCTCCAATTTTCAGCAATTTCTAACACTGGATTCTGCAGGACATGTGGTGCTTCACAAGTCCCTGACACTTCACACAGTGAGCAGGTCCCTGCCCTCCACAGGCAGGAATTTACCAGAATTCAGCAACATACAGCATCCAGAGGTATTTTCATTAGGAAATACCACAGAAAGGGACTTTTTCTCATGTCAGCAGAACTCAGCAAATCACCCAAAGCCTGGAACAAGCAGATGCCTGTAACGTGGGGCAAACCCTCATCTTCCCAAGACCCTTCTTTCCACGCATCAAACAGTGACTGCAGGGAGAGAGGACATCAGCCTGTCAGGCTCCTCTGGCTATGGCACGTCCCAGGACTGAGTCTCTGATGTCATTTCAAAGCCTACTACACCTACACAATGTTCTGGAAAGCGAGGGCAGAGCCAGCAGCATCCACTGGCTCCTCGTGCAGATCCTGCTGACATGGGCAATGGGGTAATTTTTACTGGTGCAGTAAAAAAAATTCCACAATAATGCACAATAATTTCATTATACAAGCCTCTAAAATCAGACACCCCTCTGTAGCACAGCATTTCTGTCCTACCTTGCCCTTGGCTCTGAAACATCACAGGAGGGAAAAAGCCTCACAGATTTCTGAAAACACTGGAAGCTACTTCTGTGGGGACTGAGGGTGCTCGGTCAAAGTCCTTTCACTTTTCCCAGGCCACAAGTAGATGCTCAGAGGAGGAATGTTCCTGCTGTCAGGGATCACTTACTCGCTTAAGGGGACTTAAATGACCTTCCCTGACTCTGGTGCTGGGTGGGTGGGTAGATTTGGACAACATTGTTATCCCCTTTCCTATCAAATAACTGTAGTATTTTCAAAGCACTAAGAGATGTGCTTTGCAAGGAAAATTCCATGTAAGAAATGGGGGTTGTCTGATTGTAGAAGCAGCTCAGCACCCATGCCAAAATCCTGGAGCTGCTGGAATTCCCACTCAGCCCTCTAAGAGACCTTTGCACAGGGATAAACATGAGGTCTCTGGGCAGAAGAGAGAAGATGAGACAAGAAGATAGGAGACCCACTTCTCACCTGCCATCCTGCCCTGAGGAGTGTGTACGCCTCCTGCAGAAAGAAAACAAGAGAGTTTGGAGGAACAATTTAAGCCAGAAATCCTGCACTGTCCCCAAATCTACCTCCGCATCCCATGAGGGAGATGTTCTACTTAACAGCTGACACTTCTTCCAGCAATAATTAATCCCATCAAAGCTGTGTCTGCTTGCTCCCAGGAGAGATTTAATTAAAATCAGTCATTAGCATTCCAGAGTGCAGGGCAGCCTGCCAGGATGTGCAGCACAGAGAGGAACAGCAGCCACTCGGTGCCAGTGGGAGCAGGGGAAGTGTCCTCACCTGTACCTGGGCTGCTCAGAGGTCTCCGAAGGGGATCGCTCGGGAACAGAGAGAGATGTTGACGACAGTGTCGTGGCTATGGAGGCCGTGGTAGCTTCTTCAAAGGAAGGAGGAGTGCAAGGGAGCAGGTCTGGCCTGCCTGATGGCCCAGAGCAGGGGCAGGGGAGAGGCAGGAAGAAGAGAGGATTAAGTCAAACGCCAGCACCTCACCTACAGCAGCCCCGTTCCACCATGAACCCGCACGCCCACACTGGGACTGGGCACTCAAACCACAGACAGGCAGAAGTTTAGTTGGGTCCATGATCATGACAGCCTCTCCCAAGGAGAGGCCTCTGGAGAGAGCCAGTCAGCACCACTTCCAGCACAACAGGTAGGGAACAGAATGCCAATGAAGACTTCTCACTGGTGACCAAAGCTGGATTAAAGGCTTGGATCACCAGGGATAAATATCCAAGTGAATTAAGAGATGAACTGAGTGGTCAGTGCTTTGCACAGGGAGCAATCCAACACCCATGCACTGAAGGAGTTTGTCCTCCAGCACCCTGCTGTAAATGCAGCCAGATGGAAGCAAAGGAAAGGCAGCACAGAACTAGCCCATTCCTCTGTTTTCCAATGGCAAGAACCCGCCTGTAATAACTGCCCAAACACTGTCATTGGAGTGCTGCAGTTCCCAGTCACCACTCAACCCCATCCCCATTTCTTTTAAAGGGTAGAAAATGCAACTTTCTGCTGGCTTTTGGGCTATGACTTATGGTGCCCCTTGGCAGCAACTGTCTTGCAGCAGTGATGCAGGTGACCATTTTTACTGCAGAACCTCACAGTGCTGCAAAAAAGGGATCCGATGTCCTTTGATGCAGAGGTGTTGCATCAAGTACCTGCTGATGCTGCGACAAAACAATGTACTCTTACCTTCTTCCCTGTCCTGGTTAGGTTTAGCACCTGCAAAGCACAGCAAGACATGCAATGAAGAGCTATCCATGAGGAAAGATCTGCAGTCGGTGCACAGTGGGGAACTTGATGAGAACAAGGGAGGATCCTAAGGAACTGCTAGGAAAGAGAGGGTAACCACAGAGCCAATACCCTGAGCGGGGCTGTCACCTTCATCATCGAGCGTGGGGTAACTCCTGGCCGCCCGCAGGTCGTACTGGGTGTCATCCTTGTCGGAGGCCAGCTGGCTGGCCGAGAACGCCGCGGTGGGGCCCGCCGTCTTCACGGCCAGCAAGGCACTGCGCCCTTTCTTTGAGGGGGACGACTTCAGAGCTGGGGGAGGGACGGAGACAGAAGGTCAAAGTACCACACCAAAGGCATTTTTCTCTTCACAAGGAGAGGCTCTGCCCATACACACATCTCTCCTGGACTGAACCCAGGTCAGGTGCAGGGACTGGGTGGGAGCCTGAGCAGACCAAGGCAAACTGTGACAATCTGAGGGCTCGGCAGTTCATAGTTTTGCTCTGTATCATGGAATGTTTTGGGTTAGAAGGGACCTTAAAAACCCTTCTCATTCCACCCCCTCCGTGGGCAGGAACATGGGAACTAACCCAGGTTGTTGCAAGCCCTGTCCAGCCTGGCCTTGCACACTTGCAGGGATGGGGTAGCCACAGCTGCTCTGGGCACCCTGTGCCAGGGTCTCACCACCCTCTCATTTCCTAACTTCTAATCTAACCCTGCCAGCTCAAAACCATTGCCCCTTGCCTGTCACTATCTGCCTGTATAAATGTTCTTCCCCCTCCTTTTTCTAAGCCCCCCTTAAGCACTGGAAGGGGCTCTAAAGTCTCCTGAGAGCCTTCTCCAGGCTGAACACTCCCAGCTCTTTCAGCTGTATCACAGTGGAAAATCCTGCTCGGGCTCCAGCCCAGACTCCTTGTGAGGGCTGCAGCAGCAAGGCCAAGGTAAAGTCTCACAGCACAGCAGCCCCTGAACTTGGTACTTACAGGAATTCTTTCGAAACACTGTGTTGGTCATGAATTTGAAGAATCTCTCTGCATAAAAGCTGGGTCTGTGTACTGACACCGTGTCCTACAACAGCAAGAAGCAATTGTTTAATTTTAAAATGATTCCTCAAGGCAGAATTTCTGTAACAACCAACACAGTCTTTTTTATTCCAACATTGAGCACTGACAGAGCCTTAAAATGGAAAGGCTTAACTGAAACACTCTAATTAATGCTATAAATAACCCTGTAGCGTTGCCTCTGATTGCATTTGATTATATTCTTGCTGTGATTTTATAATGGATTTTGGTGATTTTATTCCTTTGTAGACTTCCTGGATTTTTTTTAAACACTGGCCTGATTGCATACATGAAATTTCTTCTGGCTTTGCTGGCTTCCATTCCAAGCACACCTAGATACCTTTGCATGTCACACAGACACCTGAATTTAGCCAACTGTCACCATACATTTCAAATGTTTTTGTTTAAAATAGTAAAACTGAAGTTCTTTCTGCTTCTGATGTCTGACTGTGCTCCCATGACTTGGCATCTCCACGTTTCCTTTGCTACTTTAAGGGAAGCCAGGAAATGCAAGGCTGAAAAACAGTTTCCACATCCAAGGTTGTTCTTTCAGAAACACACATCTGGCTGCTGCACGAATGAAGCCAGCAGGGAAACATGGAAAGGGATTTGCTGGCAGAAAGCTTGCTGAAGTGGAAACAGCCAGTCACCAAAGAGAACAGCACAGGGCTCCTGACAGCCCAGGAACACACACACTTGGGTGAGTGCTCCTGGTGACATGGGAGGAGGAGAGGGACAAACAGGAGCAGAGGACGAAAGCTGTGAGCACAAGAGCTCAACATGTGAGGAGCTGGATTGAGCAAAGACACCTGGCTGGGAATAAGTGGCACCACCCTGCTATGCAGGAATGAGAGGAAAGAACTGCTCCTTTCATCAGCTGCAGCTCTATAAACAGCCGCCAGGTAATCCTGCAAGGCTTGGACAACTCCTGCCTGGGCAGAGGCACTCACCCCATCATGGACAAGGGCCTTCCAGGTGTGTTCTAACTTCTTGATGAACCTAATTCCAAGGAGAAGTAGAGAGAAAAATAAAGATACAGAGTCAGGCATGCACTCTGTACCAAGCCCCCTTTCATCTCCCCTATTTGGGGAGATCCCTGAGCTGCCAATGTCACCAGGACTGAGCTTTCTCCAGCATCTCCCCAGCCAGGTCAAGGCTGCCTGGGAGCACCACAGGGAAGGGGAAGCTGGGCTGAAAGAGGTGCACCTTCCACCCCCACAGATATGCTTCCCACACTGAGGTGGAAATCTACTTCTTTGTGAGCAGCTCATCATCATGGGCAAAGGGCTGTGTGTCCCCAGCTGTTCTAAGGACATGATGGAAGCCCATGGCCAGCCTGGGGCAGCCATATCTACTCATCCTCACAGTCTCCAGGAGAGGACATCCCCTCTGCTTTCATTTGGTACTAAAAGAGATGTTATCAGCCAGAAAAGACACGCTGCCAGGTTACCTACCTGTATGACTGCAGGATATCTATGATTCCTACATGCAGCAGGAGACGCTCTCCTTTGCCATTCACTGCTGGGATCCCTCCCATCCTGCAGGTAAAGCAGAACTTCAGCAGGTGCAGCCTCAGCCAGAGCACCTGTAACACCCAAGCTCTGGGGAAGGGCAGCTGTGCTGAGGGGCTCTGGTTTGGTGTCTGACACATTCTGAAACCAGCATGGTCACTTTGTGCACAACCACAGGAGTCACTGCCTGACCTGGCCTGACCCCAGGTGTTCCAGGGTCACTGCCTGCATGGCCAAACACCACTATCATGACAGAACCTGCCTTGTGTGGCACAGCTCTGCCTGAGCCAGAAAGGACCATGGATTTTTTTCCTGCCTACTTTATTCTGGGGATCAGGTTATTTATTGGGTCTGTTATTGAGCTGTTTGCTGTTAGGGCAGTAAGCCCTTAAGGATGAGGGTATTCCCAGTCTCATCCACACTAATGCCATCCTGCCAAAGGTGTAGCAACCATTGGCACAGGAGTACCAGACACTCCTTCAGGCAGCCACTGCAATCACTGATGCTGCCTGAAGGACTGGAAATACTACAGTATTATCTCAGCTCTCAGGACTGACCCTCTATCAAACCCACAGCAGCTGGTTTCAGACAGCAGCAAACAGCAAACTCCACCATTCCTTGGCCCAAGAGCCAGGCAGAACCACAGATCAAGCACAGCACAGGCTTGGGGCAACCCCCAGCCGTGATTCCAGCACTTGGCTACACTGCTGTCTGCTAACCCCCCTCAGATGGCCTCAGGGAACTGCCAGGGATTCCAAAGGTGGGAGTGATGGAGAACTCCAGCTCCTCAGGACAGGCTGATCCCTACTTCTGCTCCAGTATTTGCATGCTGAGCTAGAACTGAGCTAGCGTCTCCTCCTCAGGGCATGGGTGGATGTTTAGAGGCTTTTACACAAGCTGACAACCTACAGCCTGGCCTAAGAAGAGAGAATGCTGTGAGGCCAGAGCCTTTCAGAACTATATCCCACCCCGGCTTCCTCCTTTCCCACCACAATGGCAGCACTACCAAAACCCCAGAAGAGCTGCTCCCTTAAACTCTTCCTATGGGCCTCATTAGGGATTTCCCACTCCAGCCTCCACCTCTGCCCCTCCCAGCAGCAGGAGCAAGCCCAGGTTTCACCTACGTGTCATCTGTGTCTATGGACTCCCCCCGGGCAGCCCCTCCCTGGATGGACTCCATGGCTGTGGAGTACAGGGCCTTCTGCCCCACGGGCCGCTTCTCATCCGACGTGCTGTGGGCTCCCTCCGACAGCTGCTCCCGCTCGTGCTGGTCTATGTTATGAACCCCGAGCAGGAGGCTGTAGTCCATGATTTTAAAACTTTCCAATACCTACAGGTCAGTATTGAGTTCAAGAACAAAGACAAAATATCAAGCCAGCAGCAGAAATACAGACCCCGACGCACAGAATCAAAGCAATCAAAGCAAAGCATCCCATCCACATCCCCACTAACAACTCCTTTGACAGAGCCTGAAAGTTGCTGAACCAACAGTCACCTCTGGGCTTGACTGCATGGAGTTTGGCCATCCCACAATCACACCAAAGGCCTGAAGGCTTGCAAACACTACCATCATATCTGCTGCCCAGTGATTGGGAAAATGCTCCAGCAGAGCAGCTACAAGGGGAGCAGGCTGCCAAAGTGTGGTGCACCCTGAGGCAAAGGAGCCCAGCCTCAGTCCTCAGAGGCTGCCACGAGATCCAACTCCACTGCCTGTCTTTCAGGGAAAAGGGCAGGAGGAGGGATTGATCCTACTCTGGGGTCAGCAGATTAGCAAGGTTCTCAATCAGGAATTGCTCTTCCTCATGCTCAAGAGCCTCAGAGGTTCTTTACCCAGTCCCTGAGCTGCCCCCTCCTTACCAGACAGTCTCGCTGCAACGTTTTCACCAAAGCACTGAAGGTGTCTGCATCCAACATCAGGCCCTCAGGCATGTCTTGAATGAAGTCCAGATCCTTGTAGGTAGGGCTGGACTTCTCTTTTTCCTTCTTGGATGCCCGGCGTTTGTAGGTTGAACCTTTGAGGTCGAATTTCAGGTGCATTTTCACCACGCGAGGCAGAATGTTGTTCATGACGACCACGCGGATGTTTTTGCCCCCGGACTGCACACAGTACAGTCCATAAAACTTGGGCAGCAGTGTCCGGGGGTTCTGGTTCAGATTCTGTAGCAAGGGTGGAAAAAAGCATGGAGAAAGGTCATTTGAGCAGCAAATTTCTGCTGTGTTCACCACAAAGCACGTCAATAGCTGGACCAGAGATTCTTTGCTGAGAGATTTTCTGAATTTAACAGGAGCTCAGTGTACACAATTGACAAGGTCCTGCATTTCACTGGGTTTAGGACCTGAAAATACAGGGACTGAGATATTCAGCACTCTCTGGGCAAATAACCAAGTCCAGAAATCCCCTGTTTTCCCCAAGTACAGCAGCTAAAAAAAGGAAACCAAACTAGGAGAGAAATAAACACAGTAAGTGGGAACTTCAAGCTTAAAAATAACAGCTCTCTTTATCTCTCCACAAGTGTCAGAATCAAGAGCCATTCTCTGGCCCAGAATAAAACAGGGACTTGGTTATTTTTTAAACAAAACAACATAAATGTTCTCCTCCTGTTGCAGAGCTGCTTTAGAAAGCAGTCAACCAGAAAGCACGGATATCCTGTTCTGCTGTCATCTCCTTTTTTTAGGCAGCACAATAATTAGGAATGACATGACAGGCAGGATTTGCTTGTTCAGCTTTGGGCTCGTTTAGGAAAAAAACAGAACTTCTCTGCACACTGTGGCAGGAAGGACAGACCTGACAGGTTCTGACAGACAGCAGAAACGTGACTGTATTACAATTGCATTCCCCTCAGCTCACCCACCTGGGCACAGCAGTGAGCCCTCTTGGAGAGGGGCAAAAGTAACAGAGGCAGATAAATGGAAACAGCTTTAAAGTAACTCAGGATGAACCCACCCTGCTTCCTTTCCCTGACTCTTTTGATATGGGTGGTTTCCCAGGAGCAGCAGGGTGATCAGGAGTAGCAGCACAAAACCCACAGACAGTGGAAAGCTGCAACAGCTAACTCAGAACTCTGCATCAGATAGGTAAGTTCAGTTTAATTCACTGATTGATGATGGCAGGATTAACAGTGCAACTCCATTCCCGCTCAAAACCCCAGACCTGATTTACTACACACATTAGGCCAACAGGCAGTGCTTTCCAAGAAAACTCATCCTGTCCAGGAATGTGACTGTCACCTGCAAAAACAAGCGATTCACAGAATCTCAGGATGGTTTGGGTTGGAAGGGACTGTAAAGACCATTTAGCTGCACACTCTGCCATGGGCAGGAACACCTTCCACTGTCCCAGGTTGCCCCAAGCCACATCCAACCTGGCATGGAACACTTCCAGGGATGAGGCAGACACAGTTGCTCTGAGCAACCTCCCCATCTTCACAGGGAAGAATTTCTTACTGGCCTGACTGTCACTAACACACAGACATCCCATAACCTGCCTCTCTTGGGTAAATTTTCCACAGTAAATACTGAGCAAGGAAAGGATTTGCACAGAACCAGTGCAGGATCACATAAACCCACTACACCAGGCACACAGATGGGGCAGCAGCACTGCTTCTCATCACCTTCTCCTTGGCATCTTCACAACAAACAAATCCCTGGTCATTGTTAGTCAGTGTCAAGACTCCTCATCCATAAAGCTGGAGCCTCCAGCACAGCTGTGCAGGGAGGTCCTGCTCCTGGCTTTTACACCAAAACAGCACGTATGGGTCCAATTTACTTGACCCAGTGTAAGTCTCTGGGTCTCAATATCCTGCCTTGCCAGACTGATGTGCAAAGCTGGCTGGTACCACGGGGGCCTCCAGCTTGGAATTGCAGCCAGTGGGAGTCAGGACAACCCTCAGAGTAATGGTCGAACAGCAGGAATGGGAGAGATTCAGGGACAGCAATGCTTTCCCCACAAAACCAAAGTGGTTGCATTATTGCCAGGAGAAAAGGAAGCTCAGGGGGGACCTTTTGCTCTCCACAAGTCCCTGACAGGAGGGTGCAGCCAGGTGGGGGTCAGGCTCTGCCCTCAATTAGCAAGGGACAGGATGAGAGAAAATAGCCTCAAGTTGTGCCAGGGGAGGTTTAGATTGGATATTAGGGGAAATTTCTTCATAGAAAGGGTGGTAAAGGATTAGAACAAGCTGTCCAGGGCAGTGGTGGAGTCACCATTCCTGGAAGCATTCAAATAATGTGTGGCTGTGGCATTTGAGGACAAGTGGTGACCATCATGGTGCTGAGCTGAAGGTTGGACCTGATGATCTTGGTGGTCTTTTCCAACCTTAAGAGTTTTACTATTCTATGATTGCAATCAGCAGCCATCCCCAAATGCAGGGGCAGGGGCAGAAGAACGAACTAGTTCTGGTAAAAGGACACTCAGAAACACACATCTGGAAAGCCATTCTGAGGCCAGAACACGCCTCCAAACTATGACACAATTATCTGCCTCATGTTTACCCACAGAGTTTGCAAATAATCAGTAGGATTTGTGCTTCTGGGACTGGCTTCATGGCATGCTGTTAACACTGTCCCTGGCATGGTGGCAGCCCACAAGACACCCAAGTGACAGGCCACAAGACACTCAGGTGGAGGACATGCCCTGTGAGATGCTCTGCCATGACAGAAAAGCTGCCATGAAAAAGCTGAGCTGGGTCTGAGGTCCTGGGTGATACACACCATGTAATATCCAGGAAGGAGCTTCTGCAGGAATTCAGCTTCCTTGTGCATCACAGTTTTTATGATGAATTCATCGTCGCTGGTGACATAGAAGAGGGAGCCGCTGGCCCCGGGGTTGGACAGCTCGATCAGAGGCTCATTACATAACGAATACTGGCAAGAAAAAGGAAAGAAGGTGATGTTTTATCCCCCATTTATTGCAGATTTGAGTTTTAGGTTCTCAGGGGCCTTCCCCATCATGTCATTTCCCTGGGAGATTAAGGGTAGCAAAGCTCAAGTGAGAACTATTTTCATTATAGGTTAGGTCTGAGCAGCCAAACTGATGGACAATTTATAATTAGAGATTAAGATTACAGTTCAGAGCATTCAAATTGCTCAGTATCCAACTAATCACTGCCTTTCAGGAACATCCAGCCCTCATAATGGCATCTTATCTGTTCCCATTGTGCCTGCGTGCATGTATCACATTCAGGCTCTCTGAGCACAACCCAGCTCATGCTGACAGACACAGAGGATTTCACGAGACACCACAGGCTGCTCAGGGAACCCCATCATCACTGTGCTGGAGGGAGCACAATGCATTGGTTGTTCTCATCAGCCTCCCCTGGCCTTGTGCTCCCTGTTCCTGCAAAAGCCAGCGCCTGATTCACAGAATCCCAGAATGGTTTGGGCTGGAAATGACCTTAAAGCTCATCTCATTCCATATACAGGCAGGGACATCTTCCACTGGACTAGGCTGCTCCAAGCTCCATCCAACCTGGCTGTATTTTTACAGCCACACTTCACTCCATCAATCCTGCTGAAAACACATGACAAGTCTTGTCCCACGTGTGCAATCAAAAGGGATGAGCCCTGCTCAAGCACAGCAAAGAGTTCAGCATTGGGACCTGAACTGGGAGAGCACGTCTGGTCATCAGGATGCAAACAGCAGGTCCTCAAATAAGGAACTGCCCAGCAGCAGAAGGAAAAAAAACAAAGAGAAAGCAAAGCAGGCAGATGCACTTCTTAGCTCAGTGCCCACACAGGTACTGCAGGGGTCAGGTGGGTTCAGGGCAGGATCACAGAACTGCCCAGTGAGAGGTGAGATGGAGAGAGGGAGGTGGGGCACGGAAGGGAGGTGATCAAAACAATAAATTAAATGCTCATCATTATGTAATGAAAACGGCTTTCAGCTCTGCACAGATTAACAATCCCAGACTTGATCAAGTTAATCGTTTCATGCATAATTAAAGGCATTTGCTGCTGTGGCAGGCAAGAGACAATCAGGAGAAGCAGAAACAACAAATCAGAGCCATGACCTTTGCAACTGAGGCAAACTTCTTGCCTGTCCTCAGTTCTGAACACTCATCCATCAGGCAGCACTGCCTTGGCTGGCACAGGAGGGGATCGCTGTTACCCTCCCACCAGGCACTGGCACAGGTTTGTTTCACTGGCAGGTGTTCAGCTGCAATCACCCCCATCTACAGGAGAAGTCACACAAAAAGGGCTGTTCCAAAGGGGAGGGCGTGCACTCCTGGATATGTTTCCTTCCCCAGTTCACAGAGAACAGGATGTCACATAAAGGTAAGGGCCCAAATTCAACCACAGGGCACTTGAAGCCCCAAGAGCTTGTACTCCAAGCTACTTGAAAACCAGCCTAACCAGCTCTGAGGAGTTTTTGAAGCACAAGAACAGGCTGTGGTTTATTCTGTCTTTTTAAGATGATTAAAATAACTACACTCACATAGCTCTAAAGTGAGTACACAGGAAAAAATTCCCATCTTTGTCCTTAGAGCCGCAGGGGACATTACAGGGTCGCACCCAGCAGAACACAACTCCTTTGGCTGGTAAACACAGGAAGTTATCGTTACCACAAGGACCAGAGAGGGAAGCCCACTGCAGGGCTTACACAGCTCACACTGTGTGCAGGTCATGGCCTCCCTCCAGTACAGGCTGGCAGCTGCCGTTCAGCAAACTCAGACTTGGGATCATAGAATGTTTTGGGATGGAAGGGATCTTAAAGCTCATCTCATTCCACCCCCTACCATGGGCAGGGACACCTTACACTACACCAGGTTGCTCCAAGCCCCATTCAACCTGTCCTGGAACACTCCTAGGTACCCAAGGGCAGCCACAGCTTCTCTGGACAATCTGTGCCAGGGCCTCCCCACCCTCACGGTAAGGGTAAATAAAGGAGGAAAAGACAGAGAAATCTAAAAACATATCCATACCAAATAATCATCTGGACGAATCCCAAAGAGCTCTCGGAAGTACCGGAAAGCCACTGGGGCATAGGTCTTGAACCTGAAGTCGGCGTAGTGGTGAGCCGGGGTGAGGTTACTGCCTTCGCTGCACAGAACACACACATGGGCAGGGCCTGTTACCACTCACCAGACATGGACAGTCACACCAAAGCTACTCTATTTCAGATGCTCTGAGCCTTCCAAAAAGACATCTTTGGAACAACAACCACCACCTTTCTTCTGTGGCAGGAAAACAGGTTTCAAACTATCTGTCAAAATCTATTTCCAGAGATTAAAGGAACAACCACTTGCCAAGCAGAATATATTTACACAGAGAACCTAACTTTTATGAGCTTTGTTTATTCACAGTTAGAGAGCTCCCAGAAGGAGTTTCTTCCATCTAAAACATGGTATGACTTTGTGGAAGAAATTCTAGATGGACGGAAGGGCAACAAACTGGAGTGCACAGTACTGCATCTTGCACTGTGCTTCCCTGCAGGCCAGTGCACTGCAGATTCCAACATTTCCCACTGTTCTCTTTGTATATCAAGGAGCAGAATTAAAACATTCAGAGCATGCAACTCTGATCTAAAGACAGATGGAAGCTCTTGAAAAATCAGTGAGAGGAAAAGACATGAAATAATTCATGCATTCATTCTTTTCCACTTCTCCTTTACCTTGGGAAAAAAATGCTTTCCACCACGTAGAAGTCCTGCATCAGGACATCTCTCTCTGGCTTGGAGCTCAGATTGCCCACAGTATATCCAATCCCCAGCTGGATGGCCCCCTTCAGAGTGGATGAGGTGGTCTGGCAAACAGAAAAGAACAATCAGTGAGCATTTCACAGAGATAATCACAGTAACACCCCCTGCATTACAACATAGTCATGTCTGTGACTTTTGTGGGGTCATCTCAGGCACTACACATTGCTAACCAAGTTTACCCAGCTGCTGAAGAGATGAATTAGGGCTTCAGATTTGCTGTTTGCAGGATTGTGCTGTCCAAGAGTGCTGCATAAAAATCCCAACCAGATTAATAACTACTGGGCCATAACTTCTCTCAGTCTGTCACCCACACTTGTGTGCCATCCCCCACTCCCCAAACCCAAACCTTTTTGTAGGTGGTTTCCCCAGAAGCATCCACGCTTCGATGGCCAATCTTCTTTCCTTGGCCTGGCTGTCCTGGCAGTGATGGGCCCTGCAAGGACAGCAAAAGGACAGTCAGGGCACAGCCTGAGCTGCCACCAAGCACATACAGAGCAGCACAGCCACATTCCCACACTGTACTACACACAAGGATCATGACTGCTGGAGAAAACCCTGCAGAGTGCCAGCAGGTGAAACTGAAGCTCTCTGAATTATACTTTCACCCCTCAAGATGAGTTAGAATAGCAACACTCCACCTGACACCCCACTGCTCACTGGCAGAACCCTCAGCGAAGATCCTGAGCCCAGAAAAGATTGAGCTGCCAAGATTCCCCTGGTGTTTGACTGCATTTTTCCATTGATTTAAACAGTGATGTATTAAATCAAACAGCCACAGAGATTTATTCTTAAAATCCCACGCCCTCAGGTGTCACACTGACACCTTGGGTTTTGCTGAAGAGATCAGAGCCAGCTAATGGGGACAGCCCAGCCCCACTCACCCTGAGATAATCTATTTAAGCAAGATCTCATCTGTTTACAATTCCAAGGCTGAGCCCACACAGGGTGAGCCACAGGAACATCTCTTCCACAAGTTTTGAAGTTTACAGAAATGCTATAGACTGCCAGCACTTCAGGGTGACAACAAACCTGCTCCTGTCCCCTCCTCCTCTCCTACCTCTGAGTCTGCCTAGGCCTTTCTTTGCCAGCCCAGGAGGAAGCAGGTTGTGGCTGCTCCTTTAACAGCCCGGTGTAACCAGGTGTTGGGAAGTTCCCTTCAGCTCCTTTTGCAGCCCTAGGGACTCTCTACTCCACCACCAGTCAACACTGCACCCACAACCCAAGCTCTCTGCCATGGATCCTGGAGCTCACCAGTCAGCTAGAAATGCTGGTGAGAGACCAGCACCATTTTGGGGTTTGCTACATTGCAGAACAGCTTTGGATGTTCCTTTGAGCAGCATGCAGAGAGATCCAAGGTCACTTCCCAAGTGACACTGTTCTATCTCTGTCTCTCTTGAGTGCTGCACAGATCCAGCTCCAAACCAATGGCTCCAGCAGACAATGGATAATTTGGCTCAGACGAAGAAGTTTTGTTTAGCTTTTGATCAAGAGCATGCAGTTATTTCTGGTCAATCTGCTCATACTTCTCGTACTAAGGGGCACTCTGAGCTCTCTTTCAAAAATCCCATTTCCTACCCCATTTTATTAGCAGGGCCTGCCTTGCTTCTGAGCACTCCTCCCCCAGCAGCTGTGAGCAGCAGCACAGCTCAGCCTCTCCTTCTACCAACCCACTGGACCTTACTCCATGCAAGCCCAAGCTGTGCTGTGCTGCCTTCCCAATGGCTCACCATCATCCTGCCAATGTGATGAGCAGACACAGACAGGGGGAGGGGACTGTCATCCTAGGAACTGCAGTGACAAAAGTCTCTTCCAAGTCTCCTGCTCTGCCTGTGGCTGTTTCCAGGGCAAGAAAAAGTGGCCCTATTTGTGCACTGAACAATGCAACCAACTTCCACAGAAGCTGAGCTTCCCACTACCCATATTCTGGTACAAAAGAATCAAGTGTCACACTGCAGGCAATTTTATGGCAAGATTTTGCTGTTCATGTATACAGATACTCATCATCCCAGGTGAGGAATGGGAAGGGGGATGTAAAAAAAAAAAAAAAAAAATCAAACAAAAATAATTTGAACATGATGCCCTCAACCATGAGTGTGGGTTTCAGGGAACAGCTTTCAGGCACAGAGCCTCCTACTAGATTCCCTGCTGCCAACTGTGAAGAGTTTTGCTCCAGAAGGTAACAGTGACTCAGAACCTGTGACCTGGAATATCTACAAGAGGAGTCCTTGGAGATGTTCCCCTGTTTTAGAACTTCACAAATCACAGCCTCCCTGACTCGCTCCCACTAGTGGTGGGTAAGACCCACCACAGAGGCCTGGAGATGCCCAATACTTGCATTCTCCTCCTGAAGGTGCTGGTGTGGAAGAGGTGCCCTCCATCACCAATGCAGAGGCATCACTGATCACACCATGATGCCAAAACGGGCCACATGATGGGCACAACCCCTCCACATCCCTTCTGTGGCTGCAGTGATGCCAGTGAAGGGATCCCAGAGACCTGCCACTAATTTTATTTCTCCAAAAGAACAGATATTGATTTTGTAGCAATCTCATAAGTACTTTGAAGTGCAGTTTTGCTCAAAAAAGGCAGGCAGAAGAGTTTTCTAGAGCTGTGTGTTCTCATTTCTCAACACAGGACTGTCAAACCCAGCTTTACACATCTCACCTCAGTGACGGCTGTCTTCTTTGGGCCCAGACCTGCAGACAAAAGGGAAGAGCATTAGGCAAAGTAGGGACATGAAATATAAACCCCCAACCCAACCATGAAAACTCTGAGGAAACAGCTCAATGCTTTGTCTTTTCAAGTGCAGCAGCCAGCCTCTGGTTTTACTTGGTTTTCAGCTTCACTAGTGCAGGAATCTGACGGTACAGGAGTCACCCAAACAATTTCATATTCAGAAGCACAAAGGTGCACATTTTTCCCCAGCAGTAGTATTTCCTACAGGCTTCAGCAGAGAGGTCTTGCAAATCTCTGCTGCCCCATTAAGCAATAGGTCCACACTATGCTGAAGAGTTGGCTCCACACAGAAGCCCAGAGAGACACTGCTCGAGCTGTTTTGCAGCCACTCAGAAGGCATTTGACAAACTATATTGATAATTGAATATATTTATAGAATCCTATGTCCAAATATATCACACAAATGAATGCATCATTTATCTTTATCGCTGCCTCAGGAGAAGCCACTGCTGCTCCATTACAGCCAATGGTGGAAATTAGTTTTGCCTCAACCTTTTAAGTATATAATCAGAGCTGGAAACACAGGCCCAAACCCTGTGACATGAGGCCATCTCCCATTTTCTAGCCTGAGTTTGTTCTTCTGAGTTTTTCCAAGGCCAAGTTTGCAAGAAGCTCCTTAATTTCAGCCAGCAGGGAGCACAGGCTCCTGTGTGGAATGTGGGACTGTGAGATCCAGCCCAGCTCACTCCTGAGAGCTACCATGGAGGATCAAGAGCTGCTGAAGAGGAGCTCCCCACACCACCCCAGCAGCCCCCTGGCACCTCTGTGCACAGGCCAGTTCTCATGGGGAGTCTCCTGCACAGAACAGAAACTCAAGGGACAGGTTTAAGGCCTTACTTCCAGGTATGAGTCTGCCACTCCCTGCTCCAGTTCTACAGTGTTCCTACAGGCACAGATCCTTATCAACCCATAATCCTTCAGAAAGTGTTTAATTTTGCAAGAGACCATCAAGCACAGTTTTGAGCTCATCTACACTGAAATTAGGGGGTGGTCTTCTCTGGAGAGAGTGGATGTCCTTTGTCCCTCCTGGCAGGAGAGCAGGAAAAGCCCTGGAGCACCCAACCCAACTTCTGCTGCTTCAGCATCTCCCCCATTTGGCAAAGGAAGAACTTCAACAGTTCAGCCCCTCAAAGAGAAGCAATGATGCTGCTCCAGGGCTTGTTTCAAAAGGAGCCTGAGCAAGAACCTGAACATCAGTATCTGAAGGGGCTCCAAGAGAGCTGGAAAGGGACTTTGGACAAGGAGGAACAGAACAATGGCTTCCCACTGCCACAGGGCAGGGTTAGATGGTATATTGCAAATTCTCCCCTGTGAGGATAGTAAGGCCCCTCAGCACAGGTTGCCCAGAGCAGCTGTGGTTGCCCCTGGATCCCTGGAAGTGCCCAAGGCCAGGCTGGATGGGGTTTGGAGCAACCTGGGATAGTGAGGTGTTGTCCCTGCCCACAGCAGGGGATGGAACAAGATGAGCTTTAAGGTCCCTTCCAACTCAACACATTCCAAGACTTCATCATAATGGGATGACAACACCAGGGGAGTGTGTGACTCAGTGACATTTTGGAAAATATTTCAGACTCTGGGACGCAAATAAACAACAAATCCAACAAAAACCCATTGGTGATCACAGGGGAGATGAAGCTGCTCTGACTTGGAAGTGCTGCAGGTGTCTCACTATCCTGATCTCCACAAACTGGGCAGTCCCTGATGTGAAACAGGCCTCGACACGCAGCATTTGGAGCTGTCTGCAGAGCACCTCTGGGCCTACAGCCTGGCCTGCAGGGCACAGCCAGGGCAGCACGGGGAGAGTCAGTTCTTGTTATTCTCTTTCAAACAGTGCCCAACTCCTGCCTCAGGAGCAGTCACTTAAATGCCACTCCTGTGTTGCACAATCCCATTGCAAACAGACAGAGGAAGTGAGCAGAGTGGGGCCCGAGGGGCGCAGACAGCTCCCCTCTGTCACACACTCAGGCCCCTCTGTTGAGAGGTTGGTCACTGCCACGGGCAGGTGACACACACCACGAGTGACACGAACCCTGTCACTCCTCCAGCTCTCGGACTCCAGCAGCACATGGCTCAGGACCACTCTGAGCTCATACTGTGCTGAAAAATTAGTTCTTTGGCCTAAGCCAACACAATTTTGTGCTTATTGAACAAAACACCCTGCAATGGCCTGAAGAGCAGGAAATAAAGCTCTGAGTGAGCATGTGGCTAATGAACTTCCAGGGCACAAGCTGAAGCAGCACTTCCAGACCATGGGGGAATCCAAAGGAGCTAATGCTGCCCCAGATTGAGCACTGGAAATCGCTGGGAGCGCAGCGCAGCTGAGAGCCCTGGGCCAGGGGAATGTCATCTCCCTGCACGGCTGCCACTGCTCTCCTGCTGCACTAATCTCATTTCTGCACTTTGTCACAATTCCAGAGCAGGAGATTATCTTTAATTTTGTGATAATTACCACAAGCCACTTTCATTCCCAGATTTTAAGTGTCTGCTACTGTACACATACCAAATGTGGAATCAACACCAATCATCTGCACAAAGGAAAGGTATAGGAGGCAAGGAACCACAGATCTCTGGGAGAAATGATGCCTGATTTGGGCAAGAGCAACTCCAGCAGAACTTCCCTCTGCCCCCACCACTAATAAACAGTAATCAGCTTTATATTTTCTAGTCAGAAAATATAAAAATCTTCCACTGGCTCCTCTGTGCATGGCACACGGCTGTGCTCGGCTCAAACAAGCTGACAGATGGTCTGGCAAAATCTGCTTTAACTCCAGCTCCAGGGGTTATTGAGCCACGAGGCAGCGCTGGGGTTTGCAGGAGAGGGAGCACTGCTGGGGGAAGTTTCAACAATTACCAAGCTAATTGAAATGATTCTTATCCGATTTGGTGTGGCTTATGAGGCTGTGCTCAGAAATGTGATGACTGGCTCTGGAGGGGAAACCCTGAGGTGAAACCCCAACTTTCTGCCCTGCCTCCAGTCTGTGCCTGGGCTCTGCCAGACACTTCATGCACGCTTGACCTGCTGCCTTCAGTTCTGTTCTCATCTGTGCATGGCTTTGAGTGACCCTGTCCTAGTGCTTGAGCTTCTATGGAGCCTCTGAAATAAACACTTCAGTTGTGGCATTCAGCAATTCCCATCTCAGACTTAACTTGTGTTTTTTCCATATTCACAGTCACATGGGCCATCTCCACCACTAAGCTGACGCCCTGCAGGACAGGCAGGAATTTTCTCTAGGAAAGCCTCGGCACAGGAAAGGGCTCAAGTTTCAGCTCTACCAGCCAGAGGAGCAAAACCCCCATGAGGTAAGGGTAGTGAGGCCCTGGCACAGCTTGCCCAGAGAAGCTGAATGCCCCATCCCTGGAAATTCCAGGCCAGGTTGGATGAGGCTTGGAGCAACCTGGTCTAGTGGAAGGTATCCATCCCTTCCACACCCTCTAAACCAGCTGAGGCAGGTTGACTTGCCAAAACCCTTCATCATCAAAACAGGCATTAGAGGCTTCTGTCCATTGGAAAGGAACTTCTTACAAGGTTTACAAAAATCCAGAAGTCAGAATCTATAATCCATAATCCAGCAGAAACCTAATTTAAGATCACAGAATCCTAGAATACCCTGAGTAGGAAGGCACCCACAAAGACCACTGAGTCCAAGTCCTGGCCCTGCCCAGACACCCCAGCACTCCCACCCTGGGCATCCCTGAGAGCGTTGTCCAAATGCTCCTGGAGCTCTGGCAGCCTCGGGGCTGGGACCATTCCCTGGGGAGCCTGGGCAGTGCCCACATGATCTTATAACAAAGTTTTCTTTATAGGACAGGTCTATACACACAGACATATATAAATTGTAAGTATTTGATGCTTTATGATGCCCTAGAGAAGTCAAAACAAAATCTGAATAGCCAGTGGACTCCTTTCTCTGATCAGAACTGCTGCTGCATCTTTACTAAAAGCTTCACTTTATTTAAGGGTGTATAAGGATAGACAACAGGACTCGAACTAGAAATATGTGAAAATATAAATGCCATGTAAGCTCCTTTGGCTGGAAGCTGCAACAGCATGAGTCCCCCAGAAACTCAGCACACCAGAGACCTGCAGTTTGCCACTCACATCCAGCCTGGTCTGGTGGAAGGTGTCCCAAAGGAGTGTGTCTATCTCATTTTTCACTTTCTCCATTGAGAACAAGACGATGTGACACACCTGAGCAGCTCATTTGGACAATAAGGGGATGTGGAGATTGTAACCAGGATATAATTCTCTGTTCCATCAGACCCCTAACAGGGACTCACTCGGTCAATGCCTTACAGGCAAAGGCAGAAACAAGAATGCCAAGACAGGAGCTGTGGAAGTTAAAGCCTCTACACATGTATTGCTATGGAAATGCAAGCAGGAATGATGGAAATTAAACATATCCATCAAAAGAGATGGCTGTTATCACCTGCAAGGGATTGCTGGTAAAAACAAATTAAAATTAAGGGGGAGTGGGGGAAGGTGATTCAGCAAATCATGGAATGGTTTGGGTTGGACAGGACCTTAAAGCTCATCTCATTCCACCTCCTGCCATGGGCAGGGACACTTTCCACTAGACCAGGGTGCTCTGAGACCCCTCCTTGGACACCTCCAGGGATCCAGGGGAAGCCACAGCTGCTCTGGGCACCCTGCATCAGGGCCTCAGCAATCTCACAATCTCTTCAATCTCTTCTCAGGGAAGAATTTCTTTGCAATATCCCATCTAACCCTGCCCTCTGACAGGGCATTCCCCTTTTTCTGTCCTTCCAGGCCCTTATCCAGAGTCCCTCTCCAGCTCTCTTGTAAGCCAGAAAACACTCCTGAGCTGGGAAGCAGCCCCTGAGCCAGAGCAGCAGCCAGCTGGGCTTCCCAAGGAGCCAGCAGAAGCATCAGGCTGTGTCTCAAGGCACAGGCAAAAGCAATCCCTGAATTTCTTCTCACACCCCACACGTGTGGCTCCAGCTCCTAGCACACTGAGCAGCAGCACAGAGCAGTCCCAGGAGGGGAAGGGACATCACAGGGAGCAGGTGTTGGCTTGGCCACCCCCCAGAGAAAGCAGCTGAGTAAAACCTGCCCTTCTCAGGCACCTACTTCTGATCATTAAACATATTTTCTTCTCATAATTCAACACAATTTGATTCAGATGAGAATCATCAAGTAAGGCACAAAATTAAATTACAATTTTGGGTTTTTTCCCCCTTAGATGTGCCATCTCTTGGCAGAAAGACTTGCAGCTGTTCTGCACCCTGGACATAGATCGCTGCTCTTGCCATCTTAGAGCTTGTAGAAATAATACAGAAATAAAGCAATCTGAGATAAACTCTTCTTGTTACGTAGAACCTACATAAAACTTTACCATCTAAATGTATCTGTTTTTCCCTGGAGCACTGCCTGACTGACTGACTTTTGGGATCATCCACACAAAAGTGGTGCTGGTCAAACCCAGCTGGTCAAACCCTCCCTACCGCCTGGTTCACCCCATTATTCACCCCATTATTCATCCCAGTGCTCAGGCAAGGCTGCCTCCATCCCTATGGGCAAGCATATAAGGGGAGGAGAGACCTAGCTCTGATGCACCTGCAGCACAGGTAGCTCAACATTCCTCAGGACACTTTAGCCAGCATCCAAAGTCCAGCAGCTATTCGCAGCAGAAATGCTGGCAGCACCGGGCAGTATCCAAACTGGGCTACCAGGAGTAGGCAGAGATAAATAATCACCCCAGCCACCCTGACCTCCTCCCTGTCCCCTGCTCCTTCTCATCACCCACATGGGCTCTGTGCCTTGTTTGAAGCACACAGGAGCCGCCTTCATATAAAATGACATTTGCACACCAGGATCGGCTGCCCCAGCTCCATGTGCTGCACTCTTCCCATGGCCTTTGTCTTGTTTTTCTCAGCAGAAATGCTGGGGATGGGAACAGCAAGGCTTGTACAAATAAATAGCTCGTACAAAAGAAGGGAAGGAGCTTAATGTACAGGCTGGGCCTCAGGGTACCTGCTGAGAGCAGTGACATGGCTGACCCCTCCTTTCTGCCCCAGGCATGGACATGCTCTTCCATTAAGTGGAGACAGACAGGCACAGGGAGCCCCAGTCCTGTCCCAGCTACCCCCTCAGGTTTCTGACCCCCAATCTCCAAAGCTGCTCCCCTGCTAGGTCCCAGGGCTCAGCATTTTACCTGTACTTTACAGCCCAGCTCAGCTGATCAAAGCAAGCTTCCAGCTTATGGAGCATCAGCACTGCCAGGGAGTGCCACAAAAGGATGTTCTGCAGTAAAGGCATCTAGCAGCCTGGTTTATTTTTGGGTTTATGCAGAAACTCTTTCTGCCTCAAAAATAAATCCATTTATCCCAGCTCAAGAGGCAAGGCAGAAGCTAAGATGCAAGCAGGGAGTTAACACATCCCCTCCTCATTGTCAGATGCAGGTGGCACCACATCCGGGGTGCAGCATCCTGAGTGCAGCCCTCCTCGGCCAGCTGAGCCAGGATATCACCACACTGGAACGTTTCCTTAACAACTCCCCGGAAAAGCACTTACAGCGCCAAAGCCCAATTTCAGTGAGGAACGAGCAGGACAAGACCAGGGAAATGAAATTCAAAAAGAACTGATTTGTTTTCTTGTTTTGGATCAGCTGCATGTAGAAAAAGGACAATTTTGGAGTGCTGAGCCCAAAGCGTGTGACACAGCGACAAAAAGCAAAATAAATCTCATCAAAAGCAGCACACAATAGCTGCCACCCAGCAGTGGAACAGGCTGCAGCCGCTCGGCTCAGTAATTATGCAATCCAGTGGGATGTTCAGGCAAACATCTGCTGCATGGAAAGGTGCAGCCCTATCTGAACAGCGTGTTCCTGCTCCCTTCCACGCGCCGCTCACAGGAGATTGTGGAGTGAGGAGCACACGCTCCCCAGCACGTCCCTCGCGGGCACTGGGGGCAGGAAGGCCAGAGGCTCCCAAGGTCAGGCACCCAGCAGCGGCGCTGGAAACGCCGGCCTTTTCCCAGCTTCTGGCTTCTCTGTTTATCACAACCTGCAAGTCCAATCTGCCTACCAGCACTACAACAAAGCTTGATCGGGATTAGAGACAGCAAACACGGAGCAGGAAGTGTCACCTCTGCAGGACTGAGCCAGTTCTGTGCCTGTGACAACACTCAGGCACAGAGGTGCCGCGCTAAAAACCACAACGCCAATTTAGAGCAGGGCCATAAAAGGCTGAAGGACTTTGAAGCCACATTCCTCACAATCATCCAGAAGAGCCAGAGCAAGATTCAGCTACCCTCACCTTTGTTCAAGGGCAGGATAAGCTTCAAATCCTCTACTAGCAGGTTCCAACCCACCGACTCTATTCACTCGAGCACCTCCTGCCTGCCCAGAGCTGTGGTTTGGCAGTGAGAGGACAGAGAAACCCCTGCTGCCTTTGTAGCTGTGTTGCAATACCACTGGGGACCCGAATGCAGCACATGACCCCAGGCAGCCCCCGAGACTCTATTCTGTGTGTTCAGATGGAGTTTCCAGCTGCCACAAGGTCCCCAAGAGCCACTTCTCAAACCCAGGTCAGAGAAGCACAAGGCAGTGAAGGAATTCACTTCCCTTCTTCATTTTCCAAACGTCTCCATCCTCCTGCCTTCAAACTCCTGCTGAGAAGCAGGATCCAGGACCTTTAACATGTCCTACCTATGTGAAGGGAAGGAGGCTCACCTCCATCCTCCAATATGCTGCTCTCCCAGTGCCATTAATAAAGAGGTAGAAGCTTGACCTGACTAAGCCAAGGTTACACCCTGCCTGCCACTGGCAGAACAGTCGTTCTGTCCCAAATACCCAGGGTTTCCATTGTGGCACAGCTCAGGGCTTTGGCTGCTTGGGGCTTAGTGTCAGCCCATAGCACCTCCCAGCCAGGTAAGGGATTAGTGTTGCTGGAGCCTCTTCACCAGCCAAGCTCCTTTTGGAACTTGCTAGGTCTGGGAGGATACCTGCAAGGCAGGTACCAGGCAAAGGACAGGAACTCCAGCTGGAAAAAGGATATATTCACTGTGGTCAATCCCAAAATGTCTTATGCTGATAAATAGCACAGGCTATTGTTACTGGGAGGACAAATCCCCTTTAACTAGAGCAGGAGGATGTCTTCGCACATCACTTGGCTCCCTTTCTAATATTCCTTCTCTGGGTATCCTGAAAAGGATCTCAGCCTGTCTGGAGGGAGCACTGAAACGCAAAGGAATCATTCCAGCTGCTTGCAGGAGCAGCAGCACAGCAGATACCAAGAGACTTGGATTGCAAGCTGCATGAGACAGTGGCAAACCATCCCCTTCACTTTATCTCTCAGCCCTGTCTCCCTCCAGGAGGGATCAGCCAGATAATTCATAACTTCCACTATTTAAAAGCGTTTTCCTCAAACAAGACTGGCTCCCTTGCTCACTCACCAGCAGGAATTATTCTAATCTAATTTGGTCTCAGAATACAAGACTGCAACCCACGAAAGATGTCCACCATTTTCTGACATTCTAAAAAACTACTGCAGTCCAGTTACTACAGTCAAGGAAGGTAAGGAAATCTACTTGAAGTTTCCCAATAACCACCTACCACAACACCAGAGAGAGGACATAGAGATGTCACCACAGTCAGCACAGCTTTAAACCCGTGAGATCCCAGCATCCCAACCAACAGCAGTCTCCAAAGGGCAAACAGCTGTTCTGTCTGCAGGCCATCCTTCCCAAGACATCCCAAAGATGCACCTGGATTTTTACCTAGTGGGGCATTTCCTGATTTATTCTGTAGCCAAAGCTGCTTGGCTAAATCCTGTAAGATTTAATTCCACTCTGGCTAATGTCACCTGACAGAGATTTTCTGAGGGTGCTCAAGCACTGGAGACTTGAAAGGGGATTTCAGAGCAAGGTTACATACAACATGCGTCACTGGAGATAAAGTCCCTGCACCCAGCCTGATGGGAGCAGCCGACAAACTCTTCACCAAATGCTTCCAGGTTTCCACAGGTCCTGCTGACAACACTGCAATGTAGAGCTCTGCATCCCAGCACTGAGGACAAGGCCTGGGTGGGAAAGGAGGCAGAGACATCTCTAACTTCTGTCTCAAAAACAGACATCCAGGCAAAAGGATCAGGTTGCATTTCCAGTTTTTAGAATGTGAGTTTGTGATACAGCCCTCAAAGAGCACATCCTCTGCACAATTCAGACATGGTTTTCAAGTTGACCAGGTACCAATGAAAACACACAATTAAGAAAACATGCTCAGAAAAGCATAGCAGTGGCACATTCTTGTTTTAGAAACCAAAGGTTTGACTTGATAATCTGGCACATCTTTTCCAGTCTTAATGGTTCCATGATTCTGTGACCTACTTCTAAATAAACCTGAGTTTTTGCTGATGTAAAAAGGAGAAACCCAAGCTCTCCAGGCTGCACATATGGGTCATCTGAGTTGGTTTCTTGGCCTCATTCAAAACTCACTCTTTGAACTCTACTGCTCCCCATCAGCATGTCCTGTGCCTGCCTGGCAGCACCTCACCATCCTCGCTGCCTGTTCCTTTCCTGCACCACCCATCCAGACCCAGCACAACAAAGTGAGGGCTGGCCAGCTCTTCAGGAGCAAACTCTGCTTAATCCCAGCTACTGCAAATTCTTTCCTCCAGGTAGATCCAGATGGATCCTGGCCTGCATCAAAAGAATTGTGACCAGCAGGTTGAGGAAGGGGACTCTGCTCCTTTGCCCCACCCGGGTGAGATCCCACTTGCACAGCTACCTCCGGGTCTGGGGTCCAACATCAACAGGATATGGAGCTGCTGGAGCAAGTCCAGAGGAGGCCACAGAGGCCCTCTGTTCTGAAGCTCACAAGGTGAAGCTAGACAAGGCTCCAGGGAGACCTCAGAGCCCCTTCCAGGGCCTAAAGGGGCTGCAAGAGGCCAGAGAGGAACTTTGGACAAGGGCTTAGAAGGACAGGACAAGGCAGAATGGCTTCCCACTGCCACAGGGCAGGGAGAGATGGGATATTGAGAAGAAATTCTTGGCTGTGACGGTGGTGAGGCCCTGGCACAGATTGCCCAGAGGAGCTGTGGTTGTCCCAGCCCTAGCAGTGCTCAAGCTCGGGTTGGATGGGGCTTAGAGCAACTNCCCTCTGTTCTGAAGCTCACAAGGTGAAGCTAGACAAGGCTCCAGGGAGACCTCAGAGCCCCTTCCAGGGCCTAAAGGGGCTGCAAGAGGCCAGAGAGGAACTTTGGACAAGGGCTTAGAAGGACAGGACAAGGCAGAATGGCTTNTCCTTCCCCTCCCTGGACATGCCAACACTTCCCCTCTTCCCCAGACTGAGGGGTCCTGAGCCTCCAGTCTTTGCCCCAGCTGGGGCTCTGCGAGCAAACATCCCCCAGAGCCGCAGCAGCTCTGGACAGGCAGGTCCCTGTGCTGTCAGACTCAGGAATGATCTCCAGGGTGAAAGCTACTGACACAAGTTGTGGAGAGTTGGAGGTTAAGAATAAATTTACATTATTGCTCATTACCATGTTCTTTTCTCACTGGCCTAGCTAAGGCCTTCTGCTCTCTGTGACTCAAGCGTTTTGGTCGGGTGCTCCTGCTCTGCTCTCACAAAGGCACCTGAACAGATGGAAGAAATCAAGCCACAGCAGAACAAGCTCCAAAGATGGAGTCTGCTGCCAAAAATCGTAACTCAAAGTTTCAGCAAGGAGTCTCTCCTCTCCCTGGGATCTTGGCTGTAGCATGGCAGCTAGTGACTCAGCTAGCAGCTGAAAAGAAGGTACCTAAAAAACAACGACATTTAAAAAAATACTCCTAGAGCTCTTACTAGGAAATTGAAACAGGTGAGACACAAAGAGGGCATGAAGAGAGCCTGCTGCCCATGCTGGGCTACAGGGATGTCTCAGTTGTGTTACACCAGCGATCAGGGACAGCCTCCTACAGCGCAGGCAGCCACGAGCTGAGGGACAGGCTGGCTCTGGCACAGACCTGCAGCCTGCTCAAAGCTGGGGCTGAAAAGCAGCTTCTCCAGCCTGGCCTGGAGGACTTGCACTTAAGAGGCTGAGCCAGGAATTTATTACTTCTATTTAACCAAGTGCAGTAGTGCCCCTTTATTTATTCATTTTTGAACCAGATCTCCAGACTCTGCACATGTATGTGCCCAAACAAAGATGCAAAAGAAGAAAGAGCAAAATCCAAAAAAGCACTCAGGCTCCCAAGATGCTGCTTGGGCAGAAGTAAGGCTGTTGCTGAGCTTGTTCTCCTAAACTCCTGCAGGCTGACATGGGCACTCTCTTGGCTTGAGGTCTCCATTTCCTGGCTCCCAGTCCAGCCTCCTTCCAAAGCAGATGGCTTCAGCCTCCAGCTCTGTCCCCACCAAGCAGTGGGGCTCCCCAGCTGCACCGAGGAAGCCAGGCAGGTTTGAGCGGGGGAGTTCTTTTCACAAAGCACAGCAGAAGGGCAGCTGGAAGGCTCAGAGCAGCCGGGAGCTGAAGGCTGTCCGTGGGAAGGAGAGAAGGCAGGTGTGATGAAGCAGAACCATCCTGCACGTACTGCAGCCCCTTTCAAGGCTGGGCCTGACCAAGCTCTGCAGTTTTGGATGGGGCTTCTTGGCTTCCTCTTCACCAAAATGGGTGCATTGGTTTTGCCAGCACTTAAAGGTGAGTCATAAGGCAAAGGAGGTTTGGAGACTGTTTTCTTGTCAAGTCAAAAGCAGGAGCTCTAATAGAAAACATGAAGTACCAGGCAGCACTTGCTACTTCTGCCTGCAACACACTCCTTCTTCCTTTAGATGAGCAGCTGCCATTCAGACACATCTTATCCCTCCCTCCCACAGGTCTTGAATTAAGTCATTTTTCACCCCACCCCACTCTTACAGATTAAGTTTTCACCTCACTTGACAGCAAAACTTGCATTTAAATTTCATTTCTTCATCTGCTGTAAAAACCCACCTTGTTTCTCTAGGTCACAGTTTGCTCTTCATGCTGGGCACTTCCAGCCTCCTTGCACTCCCAGTTTTCAGTTTAGAAAAGATTAAAAATAAATCAGATCTTGGTGTTTTAAAACCTGGGAGTTCAGAAAGCCACAATATCTCTCAGAGATTGTTAAAAATCTCAAATCTCATCCCCTGTGGAAGCCTGTGCATTGCCATCCCATCCACACAAAACCAGAACACGCACATATTAAACCAAATTCCTCCCAAATTGCCACGTTTCTTTTCCTTCAATAAGCATTTTCTGGCATTATCAATCCAGAAGCCACTTGCTCAAAAGAGTGTCCCAGATAGTTAATCCACCAGTGACTCCTGCCCAATATTGAAATGAAAACAAATATCCAACCCTCTGAGACTACAGAGGAGAAGACTGTCAGCAGTTCTCTACCATCAAAATTAATTTAAGCCTGAAGAGATGCTGAGTTGCGAAGAAGTATCTTGGAATTAAAAAAATAATCCATATGCATATCAATCAGTATGAGGCTGCAGCCTCACCTGGAGTTCCGGAGGCACTTTGGGCACCACGAGATCAGAAGGATCCAAAGCTGCTGGAGAGTGCCCAAAGGAGGGGCACGGGGCTGGGGAAGGGTCTGAGGAGCGGCTGAGGGCACTTGGCTGGTTCAGCTGGAGCAGAGCAGACTGAGGGGAGGCTCCTCGGGGGCTGCAGCTCCTCCCGAGGGGAGGCGGAGGGGCAGGGGCTGAGCTCTGCTCTGGGCCAGGGACAGGAGCCCAGGAAGGGCTGGAGCTGGGCCAGGCCTTGGCATAGAGCTCAGGGAAAGGTTCTTCCCCCCGAGGCTGCTGGGCACTGCCCAGGCTCCCCAGGGAATGGGCCCGGCCCCGAGGCTGCCAGAGCTCCAGGAGCTGCCAGGGATGCCCAGGGTGGCACTGCTGGGCTGTCTGGGCAGGGACAGGGGTGGGACTTAATCCCTCCCTTCCAACTCAGGATATTCCAGGAATCTATGAAAAGCTACAAAATGCAAAACAATAACCACCTCCTGAAAAACTTCATTGTCTTGTAATGTAAGTCAGAATTACAGGGGGAAAAAACATTCCATTAAGCAAAGGCAATTGTTAACCGTCCAGATTTCAGCTCTTATCACTGAATAAACAGTCCTTACCAACCACAAAACCATCCTATAACATGTGCTATTTAAACCCCCAAATAATCCCCACCCATTAGGCAAGGGTGAAATCCAAGGCCTTATTTCTGAATTCCACCTCAGCAAGTGTCTGTAATTGAGCGTGTCATTAATAGTGACAAGCACAGCTTTGAGACTTCAGCTTCATTTTCTGCTCTCTCTATTCCAGCTTTGAAGTCAGGGACTATTTTACATCTCTACAGTTTGCATTTCTGCCAGCAAATGCTCTGCATTTTGTACACTGCCCCCATCAACACACAGCCAGCCAGATGGAGAGAGCGGCACCCAACACGTACAGAGAGGAGGAAAACTGTCATTTTGCAGATGACACCCAGTTAAAAGTGACATTTAAAGAGAAGACAAATGCTTTCAGGTATTATATCTGCCCTCTCAGCTGCATGTGGGACTGAGCACACCAACCCTTCATCCTGGCACAGGGATGCAGAACCAGCTACACTGACAGAAACTGCGGAATCAAGAACGCAGAGAAGACAACCAAGTTCCACATCAGCATCCAAGCAGAGTGACTGTGACTGCTGAAGTGCCATTAGCACATTCAGGGAAGGAGCACTCAGCCAGAGGAGGATTTAGCCAGCTCCCTCCCTTTCAAAATTGCAATAATGGACAATTTTATACCGAAAAATCCACAAAATCTGGTCTATCAGATGTGCAGAGAAACTACAGAGAAAGAAAAACTACTGCCACATCTTTGTCCTCAGCTGCTGCATCCTGCTCCGAGCAGAGGCTTCAGCAATATTTCCTTGTGTCTTAGCCCAGGTCAGAGAATGTGCCAAACGTGAGGAGGCAGCACAAGGACAGGCACATCTTCCCTGATTGTTTAGAGCAGTTAACAAAGTCCATCACTTTTGCCTCGCAGAGGACTCTTCCCTCTCCCCCCACTAATCCAGGTGGTAAATGCCATCAGTGTCACAAAACCAGGGTGAGCTCCAGTTCGCAGCCCTACACTGGGAAGAGAGCTGCACATGCTACAGGAAGACTCAACCAGTGGCCATGGCAGGCTCCAGCTCATCACCTGCACTCTACTTTGTACAATGCACACGTGTGTTTCTAGGCCTTATGCCAAGCCTGAAGGTTTTTCTTAAATCCCTCATTTTTTCAGGACCTCAAGTAAAATCAAAGGTCACCAACTGACTAAAGTTGGGCTGTCCCCTCTGTGGGATCCACTGTGGACAAAGTGGTAACCAAACCTGTAAGGAGCAGGCTGCAAGGGCAGAAATCAGCCATGTTCCACCTCAGCTGTTGTGACTCCCAAGATTTTATCAAAGCAGGATATACCACTGATGGTGGCTGAGGTCACCTGAACTCTGCCAGAGTTCACAAGCATTTGGACAATGCTCTTGGGCACTTTGGTGGGACTCTTGGGGTTCTCTTGTGCAGGGCCATGAGCTGGACTCAGTGATCCTTGTGAGTCCCTTCCAACCCAGGAGATTCTATGACTCTCCGGTTTCTGGCACTGGGAGCCTCACAGGACTTAGGAGATGAGTCTTGAGCTTTGAAAGGACTTTATGAAACCTCTCAAAACTTGCTAATTACAAGAAAATACTCAAGTGCTCTGAACCCTTTGTGAGTTGTATCAACCAACCCAAATTACTCCCACTCAACTTGCTCAAATCGGTGCCAAGTGGCCTGAATTACCTGAGCTCAGACAGCCTTGAATGAGATAAAAATCCATACACAGCCGTTCTGCACCACCTCCATCACTGGAGAGCTGACAGGAGCAGCACTGAACAGCATCTGAAGCAGTGCTGTGACTGTACTGCTGCCCAACAATAACTGGTGGAAAACCAGGTAAAGTCCTAGAGCTCAGGAGAATGCTGTTAACTTGCCCTTAAAACAGAATCACAGTTGCATCCACAAATCAGGAATTCCACCCCAAAGAATAACTGAAATAATTGAATTAAATCACCTTGAAGTCATTTGTCACATGCACAGAAACAAGACTGTTCCAACCGTACTGTTGGAGAGCTGTATTTTATTTTTTTGGTAGGTAATAAACAAGTAGAAAAGTCTCCCAAGGTCACAGGATGCTCCAAAAGTTGACAGCAGCCAGAGAAAGGTGGACCCCCCTCATCATCACCCTGCAGCACACGTGGCTGGGATGTTCTCCCAAAGGGAGGGGGGAGAGCAGATTAAGGCGACCTACATTACTCCTGCTTTAAATATACAGGAGAATTGCTTTTATTCTATCTATCTATCTACCTCATTCCTTCCTGGCCTTCCCATCCCACACAGGGTTGGCAAGACCCCTCTGCCCAGGTGGGATGTGCAGGTGGTGTGAACCCAACCTTAACCAGGGAAGCAGAAAGCAAATTTGGGCATCAAGCTTGAATTCCCAAGAGACTGACTTTGCAAAGAATGCTCTTTCAATGAAGATGACACATGTTTCTGTGTCAGTCCATCAGGTTGCATTTCACTGGTCTCCGTGGTTGTCTCAGCCACTGGAAATCTGGAGCTTCACTTACTTGGGATGACAGAATATAAAGCAGCAACTGAGAACAGCAAATTCCAAGGGAAAGAAAAGTCTAACTAGTGCTTTAAACAACAGCTTGTCAGGCAGCGACTGAGCAGGCAAAACAATCTTGACTAATTATACTCTTCCAGAAGCACAACATGGTCACCAGCACAGTCTGACACATCCAAGACATCCATTTTGAAGGGCAGCATCCTGACGTGCCCCAAGTTGGGGTCACACCAAGGACAGGCTTCCAACACCAGCCCTGCTAAATGACTGTGAACTCGGGTCCCCGGCCCCAAAAGCAGCAGAACTCTTCTCCTATGGAAAAAAACATGTAACAGCTGGGGAATTACTCTGATTTACTAAATTCAGTGAAGGAGTAGAGACCTGACTGGCTCCCAGCCCAGCACTCACTTCCTCTGGTGAGCTGCATTTCCTCCAGGAGATGGCTGAGGTCAAAGCGCTACCAGATCTTCTGGAAAAGAAATTAGGAGGTATCTGCCATGGTACAGGAACGCAGACAATTTGAATGTGAAAAGTCAGCAGTTTGACAGAGCTTTGTCTGAAAAAGCATTACTGAGTTTAAATGAAGAGTTAACAGCTGCTGTGCCTCAACAGGCCCTCAGAGCACGAAAACTCATTTTGCAGGAGCCACCAAGACCCATGCAAAAGCTCCCACAGGAGAGCAGAAGCAGGAAAGCTTTAACAGCAGCAGCCAGAGCACACAGCAGAAGCTGAACCAAACCTCCTTCCCCTGCAAGGCTGGGAGACGTGGAATATCATGCAGTAAAGCGAAATGCAGCGTTTGAGCTCTGTAGAGTCTGACCAGTGTGACCGAGCTCCCCACCAGCCACGGCCCCAGTGACACCGTCCCAGCAGCACTGCTGCATTTTAATGACCACAAACAAGGCAAAGCTGCCCTCGTCTTGTAATCCATTAATTCCTCCCGGTTCAGGAGACTGAGCTGTTTCACCCAGAACAAAGACAGGAGCTGCTGCCTGTGCTGTTCTCATGCTCAGCTAATCTCCAGGCCCTTTCAGTCACGGACGTGGATCTGCCCGGGCTGGTCTTGTGACAAACCCCAGGCCATAACCTGGTTCCCTTTCCTGGATCAAGGACTGCCTTGGGCAGCAGCAGCAGCTACAGTTGTGCTCCTGTAATGTGGGCCCTTGCCTTTCAAACACTCCTCATGCAACAGGCAGGTCTTCAATGACAAAGGCAAACAGTTGGTTTACAACTTCTCTTTTCTTCCAGAAAGTTTTCTCCACCCTCTCTAGGTAGCAATTTCTGCAAAGAGAACATGCAGACTCTGCTGATTACGAAGGAGATGAGGACTGGGCCACCCCCTTGATGAGTCTGCAAAGCATTTACACTCTTCACACTGAATGCAAACTGGACAGGCAGTGGTTTGACACAGCAAAGTTTGCTTCCTGCAACTCCAGATGCAAAGGAGAGCAGTTATCCAGAGAGACAGCACTTCTCACAGGCATCCGTCAAGACGTGCAAGTGTGATGAACATACCAGCTCCATGCTATAAAAACACAGCTCTTCTGCACATGTGGATTACTCCAGCCTGCTTCTGTGTCACAGTAAATATTTAAGAGAAACCTTCATATCACATACTGACTCCCTAGCTGTATACATTTGTGGTTTCTTCAACAGAAAGAGCAGTAGGCTTGCTGTAGATGAAAGCTTGCAGCTTTCAAAGAAAGCTGGAAGAGAAGCAAAGGGACTCACAGCCTCTCCCCAGAGGTGTGAGATAAAAACATGTCATGGTAAGTGGTGACCAGCGTCATGGGCAGGGCTGGGAACACTGTGGCAATCCAGCACATTGACAGCTTCAGATTTCCTCCCCACCACAGCATGTCCTCTGATTCAGCGTGGTAATTCACCACAAGCCAGTGCCAAAACCCACATGTAAGCTGGGGAAGCCACAAGCACACACCATGGAGGATGATGACACTTAATTAGGGGTTGACAGCATTTTCTGCTAAATATGTAGGTGAGGAGACAAAGTAACAGAAAAGCTGCTCTAATCACTTCAGCTTTTTAATTACAAAAAATGCTTTACAGAAAGCCTGGAGGTTAACCCGGCCATTGACATCACTGAAAACGTCAAACAAACAAACAAGTGCCTGTCTGCTTAGGCACTGAGTATTCCAAAGCCCCACCTAAGAAAGAAAAGCCCCAACATGACTGTATGATCACAGGCTGGTACAGGGCTCTTGGAGAAGCCAGGCTCCTGTCCACAGACCCAGGGTGCGAGTTCTCACCAGAGGAGGTGGAGAGCCTGGGAGAGCCAGCAGCTGCTCTCCCTTTGGCATACGCTCTCCAGGCAGGCAGGTGAGCAGTGCTGGGCTCTGCTGAGGTTTGCGCTGATGGGTGTCAAGACCAAGCCCACAAATTAGGTTTTTCACATGATTTCTCTTTCTTCTGTGCTTTTGTTTCATTTCAGCATTGAATAGTCTTTGTCTTCCAGGCCTTGGCAGTGCTTTGATTTCCCTCTCTGTCTTTTCCTGTCTGTGAGTGCATTCCCGTGGCAGAAGTCAGCAGCAGGGGCTCAGCATGGCACATGTCCTCATCCCAGCATTAGAGGAAAACTCAAGTGGCTGCACAGGCACCCTCAGCCAGCAGCAAACACCCAGACCATGCTCAGCCAGGAATTCTGCTTGGCCAAAGACTAACACAACAGTACTTTTCTCCTTTGATTTCCTGCACTCACCATGGATTTAGAAATGGTGAAATACCACAGAGGTGTGTCTATGTAACAGTAAGTACTTACAGGGAATCCACACCAAACAACTAGGGCTTTGCACTTGCACCATGATTCTGCCTGGTCTCACAGACATGATCAGACAATCAGTCTGATGTAACTAAAAATTATGTTGTTGGGCACAGTCATGAGGTGACCCAGCTCGTAGGCCAGAGAGATGGGTGAAGGACAGCAATGCTGTCACTGGATCAAAGGGGACTATCAGAGATCCTGGTTAGAGACTTGGAAAGACTTAATGGGACAGGAAATAGCCCACCGTGGCACCTGCTGTTCTGCTGCTATTTATGAATTTCAAGACCAGTCTGGATGGGGCTTGGAGCACCCTGGTCTAGTGGAAAGTGTCCCTGCCCACAGTAGGGGGTTGGAATGAGATGGTTCCTTCCCACCCAAACCATTCATTCTATGATTCAAAATTGTGAGTCACTTCTCTCCCAACATTTTTCTCTTTTTCTTGGAGAAATAGAGGTGCCAAGGCCTCTGTGTTAAACCAAAGAGTGTGTGCCCAAACTGGAAGCCTGCTCCAATACCTGCTGCCTCCACTATCTTCCCTGGAACCCAAGGGAGATCAGTGAGAGTGCACCCATGGGATCAGACCATCTGGGGAAGGCAGGACCTGCTCTGGCTCCCACTTTCCTGCAGTCAGGATGCCAGAGGGAGCATTTCCCGCTAGCGGAAATTTCCACAGAATCCCCACGCTGCGGATGGGAGCATTGAGCATTCACTTCCACCTAAACAAAGCCAAGCCTCCTTGCTCTGGGATTAGCAAACATTTCCCCCTCCCACTCTGCTCCTGACACTCCCAGCGCAGCGCAAGAGGTGAAGTGATTTCTGCTGTTTGAGTCACAAGTTAATGACCCCCACAGAACCCCTACAGTTCCCACATGCACAAAGGAACAGATCCCACATCAGTAGGTCCCAGCAAGCACACGGTACCACATCCACACTGGGAGTGAGGAACCTGCCAAGCCTCTAGAGATTAATTAGGGTACATGGGAATACACTTGGCAGGCCAAAAGGATGGATGGGAATAATCAAACAAACAGTGACAAAGCTGAAGCAGCAAGTGATGAGAAGAGCTCTCAAGTCTTTGTCAGGGTATCACACAGCCATGGGAGGATTATTTCTGGAGTCAACTGGTGCTAACTGAAAGGTATGTCCATGAAGGAAGAGAGTGCTGGAATTCCTGCTGCTGCTTTTCAGGCTATAACCACCTTATATGGGAAAACCATATTAATTAAGATTGTGGATCTGGCAAGAGCCCATAATGGTCATGTCAGCAAACCACTTCAACAACAGATCCCAAATTATACTCTGTTCATACTGAATCAGGTCATTCCCTGAGGAGTTTGTCCAGAGAGGCCAACATACCTCCCAAGTGGGACGAGGCAGTGGCAGCTCTGCCAGCTTCGGGCCCAGCAGTGATGGAATGGGCTGTTATAGACAGGCCAATGCCAAATGCTGGTTAATGAACGTGAGACTAATCATCCCCTGCCCTGTGTATTCTCGGGGACTCGTTCTCCAGCCTGCCCTGACACCGATAGAGGCGGGCTCAGCATCCTTTGGACAGTGCCCACATCTCCTGCTGTACACTCTGCCCTCCCCAGCTCCCAGGCTCCATCATCCCAGCTTCCCGATTCATATCTTAAAGAACAATTAATTTGCCAGAGCAGCCTGAATTCTATTTTCACTGCCTTCCTCCTTCCCTGCAGCTGAGCTGTGACTTATTGACTGTGAAGTAACTGCAGGGTCTTTAAGAGTTCAAGGCGCGGGGTGTTTTTCTGCCTGTTCCTGCCTGGCTGACTCCCTCTGTAATCATCCTCGCCAGCACCATTTCACACCACAGTGGCATGTGACTTCCAACTAAGCTCTGAACCATAATCATGCTGGGGATGATGTTTACATTTGATTTTTCCTCAAGCTGATAAGCTCTCTTCAATTTCCCCTCTCCATCGAGTTGGTATGAATTGAACTGCTTATGCCCCACAGGGTGGAATTCTTCTCTTATCTCTAATCTGCTCACTGAAAAAATTGCTTCCAGCAACCCTTCAAAAGTCACTTCAAAGTTATCCCTGCTAAGAGGGAAGAGCTGCAATACTGTTCCTGGGCTGTTGCAATCAACAGTCACCCAATGCTTTTTGGAGACAGGCACACAGGTGCCACCAGCACACCTGGCTGGGGCTGGGATCTTCATTTTGCTCCTTTAGCCAGAGGTACAGCAAGACAACAGTCCAGCGTGAGTGTAAATCCTTGTTAAATCATTTCAGCTCCCTAAAGCATTGGAATGCAACCTTGAAGAACACATTGGAGGTTTCTGCTCCAGCTCTGGATCATAAATGATGGGCAGATGGCAACCTGTGTAATAGGAGACCCGACCAGTGGAAATAAATCAATGCCAACTCCACTTCCCCATTAGACTGAGAATTCCCACTTTAGAAAGGAGATGGCAGAGGCCAGTTCTGCCTCTACCACTTGGACAGTGCCAGTTCTTTTGTAGTAACAGCTCTCTCATAACTCAATCACCCTTGATTAAAAGGTTTCCAGACCCTGTGTCTCCAGACTGAATCTGGCTAGAGGAATGGTGATGCAACATTTGCTTACCCAACAGCCCTGGGATCAGGGCACCACAGCCTAAACAAGCCCAGTACTCACCTGTCACCCCACAGCATCGTGACATGTGACCTCCCCACACGACCTCTGCTCCTGCCCACAGCTCACCAGAACCCTGGAGCAGCCCCTCCCCAGGGCATGAGGGTACAGATTCAGGGAGAAGGCACAGCAATCATCTGCACCCATTAGATTTTGAAACTCCCTTTCAACTAGTTGGTCACAAAACTTTTTAAAACTTCGAAGCCAAGGTCTCAGGAAGGGACGAATTGGGCCTGTATGTTCATGAATGAGCCCTGCTGCTGGCAATAAGTGAGGGTTTCTCCCTCAAAGCATGACATTTCCAAAAGTTCCCTTCAGAACAGTCTGTAATTCAAGTCAACCTACTGCCAAGGCCTCCCCAACTTCCAGCCCTTCTCTGTGCAGTTTTACTCCTGTACCAGACTAACTGGTCATTTTTCTATCGTTACTGAGGGCTTGGGGAGGGTCTTTGCTGCCCTGACCCACAGTCTGATTAACCCTGCCGTGTTGTTCAGGCAGAACACAGCACCCAGGTGCCTCCTCTCCAGCCAGGAACCAGGAGCAGGTTTCAGCCACTCTGGTGATCCTTCACCAACAGCACATGCAGAGCAGTGAGCACAAGGGGAGCAACGTGAAGCAGGCATGTAGTGGGTCATGGGCACTTTGACACCTCCACACAGCAGCAAAGGCACCAGTGCTACGGGGATTTGTCACCCAGTTCAGACCATGGCTCAGTGACAACCCCAGACCCCCAGCACAGCCTACCCTGTGCAGGTGCAGCCTGCCTTCCCACAGCTCCCCAAAGAACACCTCCATCCCCCAGGGTTTGCTCTTCTCCAGCAAAAACTCATTTGCTGTTGTGCACGCTGTCCCCAGCCCCCAGGAGCTCCAGCTGCAAGAGCAGCTGAGGCCAAGTGACACAATTTGGACGCTACCCAAGTGAGGAGTAAGCAACTTGACTTGAGAAATCAAAGCATCGGTGAGATTACTGGCTCCGTTTCATCTTTTTTACTATCAGCGTAAGGTGAGACAGCCTACAGGTTCATAAATTCAGATTTACTTGCTCATGGAAGAAGAAAAATACACACTCTGCTTAAACCCTTCCTGAGCAACAGTCTCCATAGACACTTTGCCTAGTCCTGAGCAACAACCCTCTATCCTCCCCTTAAAAACAGATACGTGATAGGGAAATCAGAAGGACAAATGATATTTTAATTGTTCATTGGTGTCCTTCCCCACGGCAGAAGGGTGGAACAAGATGGGCTTTACGGTCCCTTCCAGACCAAACTGTTCTGTGACTCTGGTCAGCAAGAGGTTCTCTCTCATTCCCTTGGCATCACCTGTCACCTGCCCCTACTGGGAGAACGCTCCCAAAAAGAGGTCCGAGGGTGTGTGGGAGCACAGCAAGCAGCCTTGCGAAGGCAGGCTGCCAGCCCCTGCATTTCTTTGCAGCACCGAGGAACCGCAGCAGGACGGCTGGGGACTGCTTCCCTCAGCCTAAACCTCGGCACCTTACCCCAAGTTACACACTACACCCACGCTCCCGGCGTGGCAGATGACATCTGCAAAACCAGCACGGCTTCCACTGTAATTAGCTGGTTCTCAGAAGATCCGATGATGCTCATTTAAAGGCCTGACGACACGGAGACCGCTGTCATCACACAGCCAAACCCTGTGAGCACCCAGACTCCGGGAGGTGCCCGGAGCTCTGCGTCGGGCCTGCAGAGGGACATGTCAACCCGGCAGCAGCGGGGCTGAACATCACGAGCACGGCTCAGCCAGCAATCCTGAGGCTGTTAATGAACTAGAAATAATTAGGCAGCAGCGGAGGCGGGGGCAGGTGCACAGGCACAGCCCCACGAATCCATCCTGCCACGCAGGAACCCCAAACCTTCTGCTCATGCCGCCGCCGGGCTCGGGCTCGCTCTGGGCCCTTTCAAACGGGCCCCCTCGGGCCGGAGGGATCCCGGCCGGCGGCAAACCCCCGCCCCCGCTGCCAGGCTCTGCCCGGCCCCCTGAGCACCCCCCCCACCCCGCCCCTGTGATCTCCGGGAGCGACCCCCGAGAGGCGACGGCGCGGAACGGTTCCGCCACGACCTTCGAGGCCCAGCCGGGGCCGGTTCTGAGTAGCGCCGGCGCTGGGCGGCCTGCGCCCCGCACGGTGGTCCGGGCATCGCCGCTGCCCCTCGCAGCTCCGAGACCTCCCAGGGCGGAGGCGGGGGAGCCCCGTCCCGGTGTCCCCCGGTGTGCCCCGGTGTGCCCCGGTGTCCCCCGGTGTCCCTCGGTGTCCCCCGGTGTCCCCCGGTGTCCCCCGGTGTCCCCCGGTGTGCCCCGGTGTCCCCCGGTGTGCCCCGGTGTCCCCCGCCGCGGGCGGAACCATCCCAGGTCCGGGGGTGACGGGGGAAGGAAGCAGCCGTTGGACGGGAACACGCGGTGTCTGCGGGGGGCGCACTCCGGGGAGGGGGGGCCGGACCGAACCACTCCGAGCGCCCCGCGGGGGGGCCCGGCCGCGGTTACGGCCGGGCTGAACCACTGCGAGCCGGCGGGATACGGGGACCGGGTGGGGGACAGCCAGGGGCGGCCCCCGGTGCTCGCGGCGCATTACCTCCTGACGCGTCCGGTCCCCCTACGCCGGCCTCCGGAGTGATGGCACCGGCACCCGCCGCGGCCGAGCCCCCCGCCTCCTCAGGCCCCTCCAGCTCCATGGCCGCNTCCATGGCGGCCGCGGGCAGGCGCAGCCCCGGGGCAAGACGGGCCCCGGACAGGCCAGCGCCCGCCGCCGCGCTTCTCCCAGGTACCGGCCTTGGCGCGGAGGACCCTGGGAGCGCCGCGGACCATAGAACGCGGGTGGCGCCGCGGCCAGACACGCCCCGAACTGTGCCGGAAGCACAGCGGGGCTTTTCCGCCGGAGTTAATTGCGATGCGGCGGAGGGCTGTCGCGATAACCGGCAGGCTGTGGGATTCGACGGGGGGCGGAGGGATAAGGAAGGCCGCAGCAAATCCCGCCGCTCCCTCACGG
The DNA here is from genome assembly GCA_013400175.1 of Phainopepla nitens. Classification (NCBI taxonomy): domain Eukaryota; kingdom Metazoa; phylum Chordata; class Aves; order Passeriformes; family Bombycillidae; genus Phainopepla; species Phainopepla nitens. Next base: position 74,760 of record VXBQ01005198.1, read on the forward strand.
TGGGACGGCCGCGACACCTCCGCTGGAGGGGGAAAC
>VXBQ01005199.1:0-45247 GCA_013400175.1 Phainopepla nitens
CAGGGGACCCTGGGCACTGACAGATGCCACCTGCAGGTGCCAGTCACAACCAGCGGGCAGGGCTGCACCCTGCCTCTGCCACACCTGCTGCAGCTTCTGCAGCCTGAAACACAACTGGCTCGAGGGGTTAAATCAAGAGCCAAACTATTTCACTGGTCGATATGGGACAGAAAAAAAGTCATAACTTCTAGTATGCTATAAGCCTAGGACTATATTTCTGTGAAGGACAATCACCTTGTTGCAGTGAAACACCTCAGTAAATACTGAAGCACTTTCATATTTATCCTACATTTCTGCAACGTTATTTTACACCTGCATTGTTTCTGGTCTGCTGGCTTGGGGCAGAAGTTCTTTGCAAAATGCAAAACACGCACATACACTGTTCTGGAAATAAAAATAAAACACACCCAAAACACACCCACATCCCCTCCCAGCACCACCCCACCCCCAAAATACCTCCCAGCCTGAACAAAACCAACCTGCAGAAAGTTTAGTATTTCAAATGAGAGCAAGCATAGAGGGGACAGAAAAAAATGCATCTTCCTCAGTCACTTGTGCATGCAGTGCTTTGCAGTCAACTCCTAAATTCTATTTCTAGCATACCAAATATTTGTCTTCAGAATTTCTTGTTCTCTGGTCAAACCATTCTAGAAAGGTAATCGAGGAGACACTGGACATATTTTTTGCACGTGCTTCACTAGTCAATTAAATCCAATGCACAGGATAACTTGCCTAAACCATCAGTGGTGACTAAGGTGATGAAAAAACAGTCACTTGTTCATGTCTTAACTTAAAGCACTTCAAACAGCATGAAAATTGAAACCTTCAACCTTGAAGGCTGAGACAAAGATAAATCCAAAATGTGGACAGCATCTCCCTTCTGCTGGAAGCCTTGAAGTCTACCTCTGCAGTCTACAGCCTACACAGATCATCTGAGTATTGTGAAAGTTTTCCAAAGAACAAGGCTAATGGATGCACACAAATGCTGATCAAAATCATTTGATGCTCTTGAAGAAAAATAACTAACCTTTACGGTGGAGGGAGGCAAAGGCTTCCACCCTGGAGGTCTGTTCCTTAGATAAAACAAAACTGCTCAGTCATGGTGACTAGGCTGTGGACCCCCTTCCTGCTTTGGGACCTCATGTAATCTCCTTGTAACCTATTGGTCATATAACCTTGGACTTAACTCATTGGACCTTTTCCCAATCCTCACCTTCCCTATAAAAACCCCAGCTTCTGCCCAGTTCAGCGGACGCGGCTGAAAAAAGAATTCTGTGGAACACCACACAGCTCTCCCATCTCCTTGTCCCTGCGTTGGCCAGGGTAACCTGCAAGCTGAGCTGAAATCACTTAAGAGCTGAAATCACTTCTAAAAGAGCTGATGGCCTGAAGCCTCAGGCTGTGCTTGCTCTGGTTACCCTGAGGCTGGAGACTGCCTGAGACCCCTGCACGGCTGTTCCTTGCAGGACCCCCATCCAGGGAGTCTGCGGCAGTCGGGGCTCGGACAGACCCCCGAACTGGCTGCAGCAAACCAGGACTGGAGGGACCCTGCCTCTAGCCAGGAAAGGCATGGGAAAACCGCATCTTTGGACTTGTGGGATTTGTTGGCCTGGCCCATCAGAACAACAAAAATACAAGGCCTTGGTCGGCATTGGTGCACAGTTCACGCTAATCCCATCAAGACATGTAGGGGCAGAAGATGTTTCTGTTGCTGGGGTGACAGTGGGATCACAGCAGTTGACCCTGTTGGAAGCTGAGGTGAGCCTGACCGGAAAAAAATGGCAGAAACATCCTATCTTGACTAGCCCAGAGACCCTGTGCATAGACTTCCTCTGAAGCAGATATTTCAAAGACCTGAAGGAACTCAGGTGGGCTTTTGGAATAGCTGCTGTGGAGACAGAGGGCATTAAGCAATTGAAAGCCTTGCCTGGACTGTCAGAGAGCCCATCTGCAGTAGGACTCCTGAAGGTGGAAGAGCAGCGAGTACCGATTGCCACCTCGACAGTGCACCGCCGGCAGTATCGGACAAATCGAGACGCTGTGATCCCCATCCACAAAATGATCCGTGAGCTGGAGAGCCAAGGGGTGGTCAGCAAAACCCACTCACCCTTCAACAGCCCCATCTGGCCTGTGCGCAAATCTGAAGGGGAATGGAGATTGACTGTGGACTATCGTGCCTTGACTGAAGTGACTCCAGTGCTGAGCGCTGCCGTGCCAGACATGCTGGAGCTCCAGTACGAGCTGGAGTGCAAGGCAGCGAAGTGGTATGAAACTATTTATATCACAAAGGCAGTTTTCTCCGTTTTCTCCACTCAAGGCCAGCTACTGGCAGGGACACGGGAGTGTTTTTGTTATTTCAGACTCCTCCTTAGAGAAGGAAGTTACAAACTGAAATCCCTGCAGGGAAAGCTGTCTGAGCTCTGTGCTGTGGTTACACGATGGCATGAAGGCTATAGGAAAGTGGACTGCATGTGATGTTGAAAATGTTAAATAGCATTTACCTTGCAAATATGGCAAGGAAGAAAAACCCTTTGCGGTCTGTGTTCTTGGCTGATTTAGGCAATGAGTTTCATACTAAAAATTCAGTGGAAGTTGCCTTCAAGTTCATAAGAGCTACTTATGGGAAGTAGAGGCAGCTTTTGAGAACTGTGAATTTTCTTGTCCAGATTAAGCTTTCCTGATTTCAAAGCATTCAGGCAGCCAGAGGCTACCTGTTGGATTTGTTTGGTTGATTAACTTTTTTCTATAAGATGGTCCTCTGTGGCAGATAAATAATTGCCTTAAAGGTTTGTTGGGAATTCCTTTGGCTGTGATAGGTTGGAATGCAGGGGTGCTGCTGTGCTTGGCTCCTTGGTTGCTTTCTGTGGAGAACTTAAAAAGCATCATGTAACTTCCAGTGTTTTTTTGGAGAAACCAGGGCAAGAGATTTGGTTTCATAATGGGCTTATCTGCTGGGGGCTTTTAGCCCTGTGAGCACCCATGAGATGCAGCTATGTGCAAGGGCCAGGAGAGGGTTAAAAGCAGCACTGGGAAATGCCCTTTGATAGTGGCTGCTGCTTAAGCTGCTGAGCCCTGGGCCCGGTTGTGGGGCTGTGCTGCTGCCCAGGACAAATGTCAGGAGCGTGACCCGAGCTCAGCCCAGCCCAGCCTGGCTCCGCTGGTGGTGGGTGATGGGGCAGGGCCCAGGGGACGCTGTCCCAGTGGAGGGGAGGGGGTGTGAGGAGTGTCTGTGGGGGCTGATCCCAACCTGGGCCTGCCATGGCCCCTCTCAGAGAGGTGCTGGCTTCTCCCTGCTTCCAGCAGCAGTTAAAGCTGCCCAGCCCCTGGCAGAGCAATGGTGCCTGAGGGGGAGGGAACTCACAGGGACAGAGGGGCTGGAAAGGGAGTGTGAGACCTCCCTCAGACATCCCCTGTCCAAAAGCTCCTGAATGTCGCATGAAACTCAGGGCCCCCTTGAATTTGTTTTGGTTTGGTTTGGTAGTATGTTTTGGGGCTTTTTTTCACTGGGATAAAGGCTAGTTAATTTTTCTTGCCAGGAGGAGCTTCTTTCCATGTCTCGGCTCCCTCCTGAGATGGGATGATTTTGCAGCCAAAACTTTGTGTGCTGGGTCCAGTATTTGGTACTTTTGTCGGCCTGGTGACTATTTCCTATTATAAGTGGCTTTTTGAGTTCTCAGGAACTGTGTTCAAAGGCACACAAGAGTAGAGTTTTGGACCAATTTGCTGTCATGCAACACATCATGGCATCATCTCTTGGTGTGGATGTGACATTCCCACTGAAGTGCCAGTCATTACAATGGGCATGAACACTCAGCTTCGGAGAGGATTTGATGAAAAGAAAACAAGCAGAACATTTTTTAAAAGAAGGAGAAGCTGGAAAGAAATGTAAGCAAGAACTTCAGAGTGTGTGGATATGCAAAGCTGTGGATTTCCTATTCTTTTTGGGACCAAAAAGAGTTTGCTTTATTTAAGCAAAACCATACTAACTTCACATGTCACGTACACATAAGGAAAAAAACGTGGGGAAAAGTATAGCAATCACTTGGTCAAGGTAATTCTGACCTATTTGTGTTATTATTATTTGAGCTATAATAATGTCCAGCCTATCCTTCTACATTTTATTTAAGCAAATTTTTTTACACAAAACTAAATATTTTGGGGTTTGTCTTTTTAACTTAATCTCATTTGGAAATAGCTGTTTAATTTTTCTGAACAATTTTCTGCCTTGTATATTCTCCCCACTTCTTTAAATGATGATGTACAATTTTTACATAAAGAGCTGTGGGTGTGCGTAATGTTGATTAATCTAATTTGGTGTGATAAGTGTATTATTTTACATTGCAAATAGCCTTGTCCCAGAAACCTCCTTAACCCTAGTTTTTTTTTTTTTAGAATGCATGTTATCCTTCAGATCATTAGGTCCCATTAAGACTATTCTCCTTAACCCCACCCCCCCACTTTAAGTGCCTCTTGAAAAACTGAGGAGATGCAGCCAATAGTCTGCCTGGCTAAGAGAAACTGGTACCACAAATTAGAGAAAATGGTCATTTGGTGAGTTTTCTCAGCAGTTCTGTGTTTAGTAGTGGTTTTAACCTATTTTGCCCCATCCACTTGGGAACTTCCTTTTATCTTACTCTCCCCTAAACAAATTCGGTGGAAATCATGCTTACAGAGTGTTTCCTGCTATGGCTTCAGCAGTGTCGTGGTGTTTTTCCTTTTCACATCGACAGTCCTTGTCCTCATTCGTGTCCCTTGCTGGCTGACGCTAACCTCTCCAGGACACAGATGTATCTTCTGCATTGCACTGAGATTAGTACAAGGCTGCACCCAACACTGTTTCTTTCGTGGTTAGCTTCTAAATGCTACTGTGATAAACATAATTCCCAAATGTATCAAACGCAGTGTAACAAAAATGCAAATAGAAAACTCGCATTTTACAGTTAACAACAGTTAACTCTCACTGTTGTGTCTATGTAAAGAGAAGTGACTTGCTGTACAGTCTCAGTTCTGCATTTAAAAATTCAGGAAAGTAGCAGTTACAGTAAAATGTTTTCTGTGTCTTCAGCACTTGTAAGAACTGCTAAGAAATCTGTATGGTCACTGGCAGATGAGGGTAGTGTAGGGGTAGGTTTGCTTCAGGCATTCGTAGGGAATTGCAATATTAAGAGGTTCTCACAAAGGCCAGTCACTGCTCATTTTTATGCAAAGGTTTGTGATTGCAGGTGCTCAAACCATTAACGATTCAGTGCCAATTTAGGTATTTTAGGTTTGTCTCTGAATAGTATTGAGCTCCATGGCAGCACAACCATTCTGCTGGTGGTGGGGCTCGGTGGTTCTCTGTTGGCTGGAGGGAATGGTAAATTACAGCAGTCTTCATTCAGACAGAGTCACGGACACTGGTGGTGATGGTGAGGAGTTGCAGAAACCTTGACTTGGTTTTGTTCATGTGAGAGTGAAATAAGTGACACCACTTAGTCTGACTGCCAAGCAGAAGCTTGCCCTGTATTAGCAGGGTGTGAACAGTGATGAAGCAAATTGTTTTGTGACTTCCAAACACATTACTTCTTTTGAGGGCAGAGGAATTTCTGAAATTGATTTTCACAGTTGTTAGCTGTAAATTAATCTGTGCATATGTATATAGTATGTGAAGAACAGAAAGGAATATTTCTGCTTAAAACTTCCCTGACTCAAGTATTCCTGTACAGTCTTGCCTGTTTTTTTCTCTAACTGTCCTACTTCAAAATCATTGTTGCAACTTCAGCTGTGTTTTGTTTTCAAGGGCTTCTGTACATCCTTTGTTGCATTCTTATGTAAGATTTTAACTTCCTTTGAGTGGTATAAGATTTTATAAATATATTCAAAGCATTATCATTTAAATGTGAATAGTTTTGCTCCACTTAGTTACTGAGGTCCCTGATGTGCTACATTAATTTTGGAGTAATTATGTGTTTATCCAGTAGAGAGCACTAATGACACTGCTATGCATTAGCTGACATTCCCATCAAATTATTAGGTGTTGTCTTAAGTTTTGTGCTATGGGGCACTGGGCTGGGCTTAGGAATGTAGAGTTTTTTCCAAGTTACTGTGTGGCTGAAGCTCTGCTATAAATAGTTTTGGGGGAAAAGAATGTAAAGCAGGAGCCTTCAGGAAATGCTAAACTAACATTTACCCACAGTTTGGAGGCACAGCGGTGCTGTAGTCTCCTTTGCCCTAAAGAGCTAAGAGAGGGCCTTTAATGTGGAAGATGATCGACATCCCTCTTGGGACACCCGGTGCCAGGACTGTCAGGATAAATGGCTGAGTGCTGATGCTACAAGTATCTTAAACATCTCCATGGTATGGTATAATCAAGGTGGCTCTTGCCTCTTTTTATGTGGCCAGAATCTTATCAGCAGTGGCTAAAAAAGCATTTTTGTTAATCATCTTTTAGGGTCTGCCTTTGCTTCAGAGCCAAGCTGGACATGGGATAGTTTACTGAAGCTGGAATTCTAGAGTTACCGTGTGTGATACTGCATTAGCAAAGAACACTTGTCTTTGAGATGTCAAATGGAGTTCGTGACCAGCAGCTTAGAAGTCCCTTTACTCACTTTGTGAGAAAATAAAATGGAGAATTTATATTAATGATATAATGCCAATAAGAAAATAGAAATAGACCCATTAATATGTTTCAAAATAAACAAGCATATCTCAAATTTGAGTTCTGCTGCTGGGCAGCGTGGTCAGAGACACTTTGCCCAACTCAGTTCACTTTTAATAGCTCACTGAACTGTTAAGCTTACATCTGCAGTATGAAGAAAAAGGTGTTTCAATTCTCCCTTAGGATAACAAAAGAATTTTAATAATGTGACTATGTATATTAATCTTCCTAAATACACAGGCAATCTGAAACAATGATACTGAGAGAAGCATGAGTTATAGTAATTCATCTCAGTCTTGGATGAATTTAAGAATAACTGTCTAGAGGTAATGCATTTATTAAATTATTTGTAAGGAGTTAAGGAAAAAAAAATCCAGCAACCACACTATGATGCTGAGCATGAACTTGTAGTATTACCTCTAGACATTTTGCATTAGCTGGTGTTTGATTGGAATTTAGGGGACCACTGTATTACCTCAAGAACAATTCCCAAATTTTATCCTTGCTATTGGAACAGAATCTTTTCTTTTAGAATTCATAGGAAAAAAAGGGGGGAAATATCTAAGCCATGAATAAGAGCGTATTTAAATAAACTATGTTAACATTAAAAATAGCATCTTTCTGTGCTTAAAAGTCAAGCTGATACAGAAAATCTTCTTGCTTGAGGGAGAATGTTTCTGGATTAGAGGAATTTCAGTTCTAAGTGAAAATGGGAACTTTTATGAGGGTAGTCACAGATGTTGCTGGGAGCTACATGTATTTTGTGTATTGGGTTTTGGTACTGTGAATGCAGTTAACTCATGTAGCTATTGTAACAGTTAATTCTTTTCTGCTTTTAATTGCATTTGTCAGTTGGTCCTAAAATCTACCATATGGTAACAATCTGCATTAATACCCTGGTCTGCCTGAAATTAAATGGGAGTCTTGCCATGGACTTCAGCAAGTCCAGGATTTCACTCAGCTCTTCATCTTGCATGACTATTGGTATTCAGGGTGTGGCAAATACTCTATACTCTGCATCTTGATTTATGTGAGCATTTGCTGAGCAGATGTTAAGGAGCTAAACTTGTTCATTTCAATCCACCTCTCCTATAGCAAGTGAAAGAGTGAGGCCAGCTCAGGTGTGATTCTGTTCACCTGGGGTGTTTGGAGAGATTACAGTTTCTGACAGGTCAGAAACATTGTGCTGGATTTTTGAAGTGCAGCTATAAACTGAATAAGGGGTTGGAGTGGGTGACCTCCGGGGGTCCCTTGGAACCCTAACTATTTTGGGATGTATTACTCCTGCTGTGGTGAGAAAGCTGACCAAGCCAGCGCTGCTGCAGTGCCAGAGCTGGGCAGGAGTGAGCAGAGGCAAGGCTGAAGGACTGGGAGCAGGTGGGTCTGCTGAGCTTCCCCTTCAGCTGCTGATGGGATGTCTTCCTTCTCCAGATCATCACCTCTCCCAGGCATGGAGCCACCATCTAAGTAACTGGGATGAGGAAGAGTACATTTTTATGCATATAAAAGCACTTGAGTTCCCATTTTCCAGCAGAATTATTGGTCTAAAGATAGAAAATAAAATTAGCAATTACTGATTAGCTTTGATTAACAGTAAGAAAAACCTCCCCTGCCAATAATTTTGGTTTGCAGCTGCAAAATAGCACTGTGCTTCATTAGTTCAATAATGGTGGAAGAGTGTTTGTCAGAACCCCAGTTTACAATGAAGATAAAATAAGAATGCATAACTGGCATATCTTAGCTAGAGCCCACTGTGGGAGTCACTCCCACAGTTATGTCTGGTTCTTGCCAACTCCTACTGAGCCTGGTATTTTCCCATTGCATTGTTTTTACTGATAGCTTCTATTCAATAGTAACAGGAATCTTTGCAAGAGTGAGAGATTATCGCTCTTTATAATTGACTAAAGAAGTGTTAAGTGATTTCTACGGCCACTGAAGAATGTGTAGCCTATAGGATAAAGTAATCTAAGTATTTGATCTTTTTTCTTTACTTAAAGCAGTTGATGAGCATTTTATCCCATGTTCAGATATAAAATAAGATCTTTCCTGTTATGAATGTCTTTTGGGGAGGAGCATAAATGAGGGAGGAAGGCTGCCAGAGATAATTACTAAAATGCCCAGCTCACATATATATACATATATATATATATATATATGTATATGCTGTCACAAGACAGAGCTGTACAGTGTTTTGTGTTGCAAAACATGGAGTACATTTTTATGAGCAGTAATAGTAAGGAAATAAAGCAGTCAGAATAAAGTAATAGCCTTTTCTCCTCATGTCTTCCCAACAAAGACAAAAACTGTTTAAATATTATTGCTGTTTAACTGGGAACTACTGATATAATAACAGATGACAAAAGCTGAGCTCAATTTCTTGCTGGAAAAGAGGAGTGTGCTTGAGATAACTTGCCTGCTCTCTAACATCCCCCACCACAGAGGCATGCTGTCAGCCTCCAGCATTCAGACCCTTTAGACCCCCTCCACTCTGTGTGTGCAGAAGAACCACAATAATAAATGTTTCCATCTGCTTCTGGTTAGGAGTTTGAGTCTTATCCTATCCTCCACAATAATCTATGCACTTGAGACAGCCAGGCGTGATTATTTCCATTAGTGAGAACCAAGATCACACCCTGAAAAGCCCCATCTGGTCCAAACCTGCTGCAGATTGCCTGCTGGGCAGTGCAGGTCACTCTGAGATCGTCACACTGATGTCCTCTGTGCTGACAGGGTCCTCTTCCCATCTGTTGGCTGTGTTGCTGTTCCGAGCCCACTCAGAGATTAGCCTGGGATGGTTGTGCTGTCGCTTGTGTGGCTGTGTGCAGCAGGAGCGTTACACCATGGCCACAAACCTGGGCAGCAAATGTAGGAGATTTGCACGCAAGAGCCAGGGTTTGTGTGTGAGCTGGGCCTTGGCTTTGGAACGGTGTGTCAGAAGGATGACCACAGAATGTTCATAGTGAAGCATTTGGCTCCCCCAGGGAGATTTCCTTGGTTGCTGTGCTTCTGTTTCGCTCCCCTTCAGCTCAGTCATCCAAGCCAGGTAATTTATGCCTACCTATCTACCTACCTACCTANGCACGGTTTTAGTTCTTACAAGGTGCTCTGAGGCCGAAGCAGGGGCTGCCAAATGAGAACCAAAGCCTTTAAACACCTGCAAATCTTGCCTCATGCCTCAACCATTTGTGAATTCTCCGGGAAGATTAAACACGTAGGAATAAAGACTTGTACCACATCATCTCATTCCTGAGTCTGCTTAATATTTGATTAAGGCAGAGATAGGAAGTTGCTGAATGTTTAGTTTAATAAGCACTTTAAATTTTGGGGCTGAAATATGCAGTTTACATAAAGCCATTTGATTTTGGGCATGTGCCTTGTGAACACTTTGTAAACTCTGCGGGGCTGAGACCATGTGTGTGGCAGTGTCTGGCCAATACACCTTTATGTGTAGTTTTTAGGTTTTAGTTTTGTGTGTATGAAACTAGTGCACAGCCTTGTAGAATTTTTTTTTTCCTAAACAGAAAAAGGCCCGGAAACTGGTGTACCAGTACTTGTATTGAGATTTCTAAATTCTGGTGTATCTTTCAGTATGTTCTTCAGTTCCCCTTCTCTTTGAAATGATCTTTAAGAATCTGTAGAAATTATTTCTTCTCAGTCTTTATCTGTACTCTCTCTCTTTCTCTCTGTGTCACACATCCTTAAAATTAATCTATAAGGAGTAGGCTTCTCACACCAACAAGAGCCTGCTTGTGTTTCAGAAGGTGTAAGTTCATCAATACATTATGAAAAAAATGGAATCCTTGTGTCATCTTAAGAATGTTTTATATTACAAGTAGAAGCTGACTATTTTTAAGATGCACAATAAATCCTAAATGTAATACAATGGTCAGCCCTTTCTGCTGTTGAGCATTGATCAGCACAGTGAAGATGAGGAGAATTACTGTTACTCGTGTATAGGAACTAATTAGACCAACTCAGATTAAAAACTGGCCTAACTGGTAGTTTTAATGATTCTTAAGCCCACTAATGTGTCCTAGAGTCTTAAGATAAAATTTCATAAATGGATGGACCAAATTAGCAACTGGCAGCTATCAAAAGGAAGAGATACTATCCTCTCCCTTCCTCTCACCTTGAGCTGGCTCTGGCATTTGTGACTGCATTTAAATCAATTTAAAGCACTTAAATTCCTCTCTGTTCTGCTGAATGTTCCTACAGATATTCTGGCTTCTTTACAAAAGAGTGTGGTGTGGCGTGTTGGGTCATTTTGTTGTTGTTTTTTGTTGGATTTTCTTGAGTTCTGCTGCGATAGCAAATTGCATCAACTTGCTTTCCACTTGGACAAGTGCTGGTGTCAGCGCAAGGGAGGGTGGGGGTGACCTGCACAGCTGGAGAGCAAAGGGCAAGGCTGAGAAAAGGATATTGCAGTAGGGGAGAGGGAAGCCTTCCATTTCTAGAAGGGCTGTTTGTTCATTTGACTCAGTTTTGTCATAGTGCTATATCCTCATCCTTCACGTGTTATGGATGTCCCCTTCAGCAAGCTGAAGGAGTGCAAGGCAGAGAGTGGTGGGATGCAAAATCCTGCTGATGAATTCACTGAGGAGGTACATGTATCTTTGTCTCATACTAAGGTGTGAAGAAGACGTCAAAACTTGCATTAGCAGACAGAAGGCGCCGTAATAATAACATTAAGAATGGATTTGAGCTGCTTTTGATTTATTAATAGCACTAGTGGAATTTGAACTGATTTATCAAGATGAGACTTGGTGCTTAGTACTTCTACGCAAATAGCCCATAAATCATTCATCAATGACACCTCATTGAAAGTTATGTTTTGTTGTATTTTTTTTTTCAAACACCTGTAGGTACAGAAAATTGTTTTGATCTGCATTCACATGTAATAAAGCTCTTTCTCCCTCTTCCTCTTACAGTATTTTGGGGTTGGGGTATTTTTTTTTTTTTTTAAGATTAAGGATATAAACCAGGTTCATAATGCAGTAGTATTAGTTTGAAAGGGCATGGGTTTGTGGTGCTCATACAGCATTAAATGGCCATTTTCTGGTAGTCAGGCATGGGAAATCCTGGCATCCTGGGTCATTTGGGTACTACTGTTCAAAATGGTGGTGGATTAAGGTTTTTCTGGATGGTTCCAGAGTAAGGGAATTCTGCAGCCTAAAGGTGAAAACCTGTCTATCTAATGTGACTCTGTCACCTCGCTTTGCATTTGGTATCCCAGCAGCTACCTTTTTCTCAGGTAACTGTGAGCTGCACAGTCCTCTTCCCACTCAGCTCCACTGGAGCTGGGGGTTATTTTAGCTCAGCTACCACCACACTCCTTCCTCCATGTACCTGTTCCAGGACACCTGCCTGAAGCTGCAGCCTTCATCTTTGATCTGTATTTTCACCTACCCAGCCAGGTCTGATGTTTAACGCGCTTCTCAGGGCTTCTTTGCCAACCCGTCATCAGGTCTATGCTTTTTCCTCCTCTTTCTCAAAAAGAACCACATGGCCTCACTAGTGCTCTCAGCCTCAGCTTTCCCCCATGAGTGTGCAGTACCTACTACAGGTCGGTCTGCACACCTAGTGCAGGATTTTCTTCTGGAGTAGGAGCACAGAGGCACATTCCATGATTACACACATGGGGATAAGAAAGGGCCTCATGGTCTGGTGGCTTGCAGGCCCTGAGGAGAGGAGCAAAAACAGTGGCTTTGCATCGAGTTTTGCTGGGTTTTTTGTGAACAGTAAACATAATTTCTTCTCTGGATTGTGCCTCGTGGAAACAACAAAAAAAGAGGAAGCACCCAGTTAGAAATGATCAACACAGGGAAGGGAAATATTTTTTACCAAGCAGATACATTTTTTTGGGGAGAAAAGTGAGTAGAAGAAATAGAATAGCCAGTTCTGAATGCGCGTAAGAAGAAAACTGCAGATTTAGGGAAAGCTATAACCCAGGCATAAGATGTCTAAATGCACTAATTGAAACCAGAACTCTGCCTGGGAAGTGATGGAGGCCCTCACAGCAGACCAGAATTAGTAAAAGTACAAGCTAAGAATATTAGGAGAAAAAGATTGCCTGGAGGGCTTTCATATCGTAACTTTTAATACCTCAAGGCAAGCCAATGAGAAAGCTGTTCACATGAAGGGTGGATTGGCAGTGCTCTTTCCAAAATATTAGTTTTGGGCTGCTCATCTCTAGTGCCTGGTGATGTGGCTTCAGGGAAGGAGACTGCACGTTTATATAGCACGTGAGTTCCTGAAACCATACTGAGCTCTGGGGGATTCTTTATATGGTAACCAAAGCCAAGCCAGAGCTGCTAGCAAGGATGGCGTCCTCCGGGCAGTGCTTGTTATTCAGCAAAAACACTGGGGCATTTCAGTCTATTTAAGGTGTTTCCTTTCCTTGAACACTTCATTCTGCCTGCCTGACCATGACCTAGGTAGTGGAAATGCTCGGATTGCTTGCTCGTGGTTGGACTGAAATGCTTTACTACATTCTGCCCAGGAAAGCCTAATCATTTTGTTTTGGAGCTCAGTCTCTTCCTAGGATCTACTGGGAGGACTGGTGCGCCCTTCAGCACAGCAGGCTTTTATTCTGCACGTGTACCGTCATCTCCCATCCAAGCTCCTGTCAGCATTTTTAGAAGCTGTTTGCTGAGCATGATATCTTTCTGAACCTGTCATTTCCTTTTTCTGGACTTTTGTGAGAAAAGGTGAGAATAAGCATTCAGTTTATACTGTATACCAAGTATAAACTGTATGTTTACAGTATAAATGGAATGTTTATGTATATACTCTATACCAAGTATCTAATCTAAACAAGACAACTGTAACTGTGAAAGGAGAAAACCTGACAGAAATGGAGCCTTATCTTGCAAACTTGGAGTGGGGATTGAGTTAACAAGGACTTCCAGGGAAAGGAGAAAGAGGTCTTGTATTTCAGATCAGAGGCAGGAAGGAAGGAATTAACTGTTGAGAAGGAAAATGGTTAGATATGGGGACAAAGCTCCTGGAACAGAATCCCAAATCACCTTGCATAACACTTTGGGAAAGTTGCCCATGATAAGTGATACACAGAAAACTCAGGAAGAACTAAAAGAAAACCAAGAAAACCATAATGTCTTAGGAAAATAAGGTAAATTTATAAAACCTACAAAATATGTTTATTTAAAACACTTCATAAAATAACTTGGGGGAGTGCTTAATGCAGACTAAAATAACCTTTAGTCAACAGGATGTAATGGGCCCCATTTCTCTTTATTTTGAGTATTTATACCAACAAGTAGGCTTTGTAAAGGAGTTTTAAGTTACAGTAACCATAAAGCAGAAACTGGGAATGCGAGGAGAATCAAAGTACTCACTTTGCCTAACTTAGACTATTGACAAAGGAGGTCATATTCCCCAGGCTTATTCCACAGCTGATGGAGGGAGGACTGGGCTGGTGGCTTTCCAGGAAGATGTAAAGCTCACAGAAATTTAAATAGCTACCATAAATTTCCAGGCTCGACCTTAGAGAAGAATCTAGGTGAACTATTTTTAGTGCCTGTATCAATGTAATTGTATGTCAGTGAATAGTGCTGACCTAACAAGGTGATTAGAAAGTAAACTCTCTACTTACTTGGTGGAAATTGAGATCAGCTTGTTTTGTGTGACTGGAATTATATGTTGCCAGACAAAAATATGCTGCAAACATAGTTCGTGAAAACCTGACCACTGATCTTTAAAAGATGGACAATCTCGTTACCATAATCTGTCTCTTACTGGTTGTAGGTGAGTAAATAACAAATGGCTGAAGGCTCTCTTAGGTTTCCATAACAGTTTTTGGGATCCTTTTCAAGTGAGAAGTTTGGCAGAAGAGTCCATGGGGGAGGAAAAAGAGCCAGAAATACAAACCTGGTGTTGTCTTTGAGGAATCTCTTACCTGGCTGGATCAATCTGCATGCTGATCTGTGGCACTCACAGCGTTTAACTTGGCATGGCTTCGGCGTTTGGTGACAGGCGGGGACAGCACGGCCTCCTCCCTTGGCAAGAGCTCTGGAAAGAGACGTGCTGCTCAGGATGGAGGAAAGGAGACTCCAGCAGAGTACAAATAAAACTCCAAAATGCTGACTTTCATTTTCAAGCACTTAGGCAAACAAACATCCAGGCGCTCGTGTCCTACTGGGGACCCAGAAGTGACACAGAAGTGCAAGCCGTGCTGCAGAATTTTTGCCAGTGGTTGCGTAGTTTCTCTACAGAATCCCAGCATTCTGGAGGCACAGCACTGACAAAAATATGGCTAAGCTCTCTGTGATCAATCTAAGCAAGAAATAGTTTCTTGGCAGGAGATGCTGAATCAGATCTTAAGTAGAATGTGGCAAACGTTGCAATGAAACAGGAAAGAAGTCCTTATGTACACGTCTTATCCCTGGGAATCTGGGATGGAGGGACCTGGCCAAAACTGGGTTGCTGTTGGTTGAGCTGGTAGGTGTGCTCTCAACATCATGTCAGCTGCCTCATGAAGGATAAAGGGGGAAGTGTAAATTGCTTATTTACCACTTAGCAGGCAATTAATTATTTGGAAAAGAACTGCAATAAAAAAAGATCCTGGTGTGGGTGTAAAGGCAGGAGCTTTGAAGTCTGGCTGTGATTGTAAGTTATGCATACTTGTGGTTGGGGGAATCTTTCTATCTATCGTGTTTCCAAAGTTCAATTTTTTACAAGACAGCTATATTTAATTTTAAAAGGAAGCTGTTCAGAATGCCTAAGCACATATGTCACTCTCCTCATTTAAAACTGGATATTAAAAAAATGTATTAATATAGGAGAGTCAACTTGGACTGCTGGGCTTTTGGATCCCACCTTTGTTAATTTAAAACAAAGGACCAAATGGGAAAGCAAACTAGAAATGTGGAATTCTAGCTGAGTTTCTGAGTGAGCCAGCTCACTCTTCTCTTCAGTCAGGAGAAAGGATTTGTATTTGTTCCCGTATGAAATTTGAGTGCAGAGAGATATACAGGCAGAACTTCACATCTAACCAGGTAGATGAAGATACAGAAACTGATACAACTTTTTTTTTTTTTTTTTTTTTTTAATTTGACCTGAAAGTGCTGTAGCAAAATTTTCCCAATGAAAGTCAATAAATTTCTGCCATCCTGCTAGAAGATGCTCTGGGGGCTGAAGTTCCATTAAAAGCTTTGCACACACTGAAAACTACAGATTCTTCTATCCTACCTTTCTTCCCCTTCCCATGGTAAGGAAAGGATAAGAAACCATTCATAGTGAAAAACTCTGGGCTTTTGTGCTCTAGGGAAAGGCCGTTGATGAGGTACTTGACCAGTGGAAAACCAGGAAAGTAGAAGGAGGTGAAAAGCCTCTGTGAAAAACCTCTGTATCTCTGCTTGCATAGATGGCAGAAGTATCAGGATTTACAGCTGCAGAAGAAAGTCACAGAACTGTCTCAAAACCTTCATATAGGGCAATATAAATTAGTGAGGATTAGGTCTCAATTAAAAATGACATCTGAATTAAGCTGTTTTCTGGAAAGTGAAGATTTGTTTTTCAAAAAATCTGGAATGGGCAGAATGTTTTGTTTTGCTGCCTTAGCTAGTAAGCAGGGGAAGTCCTAGACTGTCCCCCCAGGTCCTGCTGACAGAACACCCACCATGAGCCCAGAGAGGGGAGGAAAGCATGCAGCATGCTGTGGGAGAGCATAGAGCTCTCATGCTTGCAATGGCCAGGGAGGAGATCCAGCCCCTGGAGCTTCCATTGCACACAGGAAAGAGGAAATTTCACTGGGACTCATCATTTGGGGGGCTCGTAGTTTTGTTCTACTTGGTATGCTCTCTGTAACTCAGGCTGTACCTCCTTTTAACCAGCTATAAAATAGCAAAGATATTTCATGTTACAAGATAATTCGTTTTAGGGAATTATGTAAATGTACAAATGCCTGAAGCATTACAGGGATTCAGAGATATCAGGGTGAAATTTAAGAAATGCATTACCATAAATCAACGTTTCTTGTACATGTATATTGACAGAAATATATTTGGCTAAAATTGATTGTTCTGTTGATCTGAAACTAAAATCTTCTCATTATTAAACCATAGTTCACCAGTTTACAACAGGGTTCGTTACATGTTTCTCCTTTGGAGAAGAGATCAAATATTTTGCAAAGGCGTGTTACCTTGGTTTGTGTGCTGTGCCCTGCAGAGCCTGATGGACAAGGAATGTCCCTTGAGGTTAAAATAAGGTGATCCTAAAAACATATGTAACCTTTAGGTGCACTTTAAAATGTGTTTCTCCTGTCTTCAGAGTCCATAAATAGAATGGAAATCCAAGAAATGAACGTTTCTTACCAACAGCATTTAAAGACAGCATGTTCTCTTAAGTAAGCAACATGTTTTCAATAAATTGTTTCAAGCTGTAAAAATGTGTTTGCCAATCCTCAAAGCAATCATTTGCAGCCAGTTTTTTTGGATGATAATAAGATTAATGATAAAATAACACTGAAAACAATTTTAAAATAACCTTAGGGATTTAATATAAATCCGTACATACAAGGAAATTCTGAGTTAAGACAGCCAGAGTATATTAAACTTAGTCTTGTTTTGCTCCCAACTAATACACATAGAATCATTCATTAGGAGAAAAAGATCTAAGCACACTTGATAAAAGTACAAACCATATGTGCCATTTGCAAGAAGTGTAAGCACAGCAGCACTCAGAGGATGTGGTGTTTATCTTAATTACAAGTGATTCTGTGTGTTTGTCATAATGTCTCAACAGTTTTAAAGAAAACACTGTGTTTTATTTCCTCTGCTTGTTTTTTAATACTGTGTGATTAGCATTACATGTAGCTGTCATCAACTTTTTCCAGTGCCCAAGTTCCCAGTGTAACAGTGATCTCTGTAACTAGACTCCAAAATAAAAGGTATTAATTGTTCTATAACACATCAAAATGAAAGGTTTGATCTCATGAAATCATTATTATCTTTGTATCTATATAACATCTTTGCTATACAAATATATGCCTTGATTACTGTGCAGTGGTTATAGTTTTTCAAGATAAGATATATATTTTTCAAGATAAGATATACTAATAATTTCATAGTATTTTTGCTCATACAAACAAATGAGAGAAAATCTCAGGAAGTCCAAATTTTTGTTGAAATAGCTCTGACTGAAGACTTTTCGGGAAATGAGTGTGCCTATTTGCATCATTTAATCTCGGTGGGTAACATTACAGAAATACTGTGCTAAAAGAATATTACTGTCAGTCCTTGGTCAGGAAGTCCCTTCCCCATCCTAGCTGCAGTCCTCCATGTAATGCAAGATCAGATAGGGACTGTGGGTGATCACTTTTTTCCCCCCATGATTTTCACAGGTAGTCTTTATCTTGTACATTCCCTATTCTTTGAATGCCTGACTCAGAGACATGAAACAGGTTTGCAGGAGTCAGAGAACACACAGCTACAGCTGTGTCAAGCCATGTTGACATGCTCAGAAAAATTAAAAAATAAAGTGAAAAATTAGATTTTACTTCTTGGCTGGATACCCAAAAAAACAGTGGATAGATTAGGCTTTAAACTACACATATCTCAGATGTAAATCTGTATAATGGGATAATAATACTTACTTTGCATAGGTTTTATACTGTTGAGGTTTTTTTTAAAGGAGCATTTTAATGCCAAATTTCTTAAGCTTGTGAAAAGTGCAAACAAGTAAAATTCAACTGTGTAATTGTACCAACAGCAACAAAGTTTATCAGCAGGCTCGAGACATTAAATCTGCTGCATATACACACAATTCAATCTGGAGGAACAATTATTCGTGGTTTTGGGTTGGAAACCTTCCTGCCACAGAAAGCCTTGTGAAATCAAGAGTGCTCATTGCAGGCAACGTCTGAAGAGTGATGTTACAAAGTTCTGGACAGTCTCTACTGAACATGTGCTAACTACAGTTTTTCTAGACTTTTTTGCATTACTTTTTTGCTTTTGGTTTTCGAACAGCAATCCCTTAAATTCCCCCTGCACCCCAAATTGCTACTCCCTAATCAGAGCTATGTGTGGGCCAGCATTTTCCTATGGAATATCTAGTGTCAGGAAAACAGTATCTCTCTTTTCAAGCGTATTCTTGGAAATTAGCATGGGCTTTGGCAGAAAAATTTATTTAAGAAAAAAAAGACTGAAGAAACCTCATGGGATGAAAGAAATCTGGTCATGGAATTAAAACTGCCAAATTACAGACAATACAAAAAGGGGTTTTATAACAAGAAGGCTTGGGCAGCTAACATAATAATGATCCTACTATATTAGTCTGTAATTAGATCATTTTCTTCTGAGGTGGCCAAGGAATAAACCCCTATAAATACAAGCTTTTGTGACACTAGTGATGAGATAATATGTCTTGCACAAGTCATTGCCTAAAATCCAAAAATGTATAGAAATATAAACTGCATTGTGCAAACAGGAAGATGGAGGAGAAGGGATGGGGATGGAGGAGAGAGCAAATTCTCCTTTTCAGTGGCTGTGAAATTTTGGTTCAGCTTTTGGGAAGCTGTGATCCCAGATCAGACCCAAGGAACAGTGTTTAGTTAGCTCAGACCTATGTGAACACACATCTTCTCAAGGGATGAGGGACTGGGCCTGATGATGCTTGGCAATTTCTTCTACTTCATCACTTTGACATAGGATATATGCAGAAAGGATAACTCCCATCGTAAATCTTCTCCTGTTATTAATATACTTGCTCAATCAATGTGAGCAGGGCATATCAGAATTCAGCCCTGTTCTTGATGATGGCTTGTGACTAGGTCTTCAGACCAAAAAATCCCAAGGAAATAACATCCAGAAATTAGATCATTAGATTAAATATATCTAGGAAGTGCTGAAATGCTCGAAAACTCTTGAGGTTGTTGTGAGCGTCTCTAGTTTACTCCTCTTGTGTTGTGTGCATTATGGTCCCTTTTCAGGGGCATGATCATTATCCTACCTGCAGCTTCCCTTCACGTGCAGGAATCAGAGATTCTGTGTAGGCTTCAGGTGGTGGGTAATAGGTAAGTCACTGGAAAAATTGGGAAGACTAAATATCTTACAGCTATTGAGCTCCCTGAACAGGCAGTTCTGGACTAAGTGGCAGACTCTGCCGTAAAAGAATAATATATATTCATAAAACTAATTAATTTACCCCAAAGGCTGCATGGAAGGGGGCTGAACAGCAGTTGTATAGGCAATCTAAGTTTTAGCAATACCTGTGTTTGAGAGAGTTTGATATTTGCTATCTTCATTGTGTGGGTGGGCCCTGCACAATTGCTTGTGTGTCATTAACATTGCAGAAATGAATAACCATTCAGAAGGCCTTTCCTATGCATGGTGTGTTCTTTAGTCCATGAGGATTAACTCCTTTCTAGGCACAACTTCAAAAGGGAAAATTATGTACTATTAAAATAACTCATTTTAGAGCTTCATATTTTCACTTAGATCTTAATCAAGCTGTTATTGTTATTAAAATATTCTGAACTGAATTCAGATTTCATAAATATGGAATTTTTTCTTTGAGCTCCTTTTGCATGCAGAGCAAGTTAGAAATGTGCACACAGCCTCAAAGGGGACTTAGTGGTTCCCATAGTATTTGCTCACAGTTTTTACAGTGACTCAGCTGGAGACCCCAGTGATCTCTGAAGTCTTTGCCACATTTATTTCTCTGACATCTCATAAAGTCCTAATTGCAAAAAATCTCTTGCTAACTATTCTGCATACAATCCTCTCAAGATTGTCAGAAAGGTACATTAAAAATCTTAATTAAATTGACAACATAAAATGAAATAGCTTGGGATAGATAAAGCTTCTATTGTATGCTTAAGTTCCCTCTTTCTGTGGCAAAGTATTACAACATTCTCTCAAGAGGGATGAATTGCGCTTTTTAGCATCTTTTTTCCTTTTGTTTTGTTTTGTTAGTTCAAAACCATCTTTTAGTGTTTACCTAGTAAATCTAGAATTTTTTCATGGAGCTTTATAATAGCCCTATGTTCATAAACACAGAAATCCTGTACTATGCAAAGCTGTGCATACACAGACACATAGCAATCTTTTAACCTAAGCCGCAATAGAAATAGCTTTCCCTTCCACACACTCTTTGGCCATCCCTTCTCTTCAGCATTCATTTTGCCCTTGACCCCTGCTTCCATTAAAGCACATTTGTGATGAATGAGCCTGTAATGTCTCATGTCTAATGTATTCATGACATTATATATCAGGCAATAAACCACAGCAGCAAGCTGCAATCACTAGGGTTCTTTCTTTGGGCATCTTCAGCCATCTAACAGCCTTTCTCTACTACAAACCACAGCTAAATATTCTCTCACGTTAATGTTTGGTTTTCCCTTGTTTGTCCCAACTACCTTTTCTCTGTTTTCCCTTGAGTGCCTTCTCATTTTCTTTCTTTCTTTTTTTTTTTTTCTTTTTTTTTCAAGCAATAATACTTCTAGTCAGCATAACAATTAACAGAATCACAGGAGGGGTCAGATTGGAAGAAACCACCCTAAACCCATCTTCAGTTCCTGCTTACACTTTTTGAAGCCAAGATAACTGACTCCTGGTTTATAGGGATGCAATGGAGAATGGAAATGAGCCAGTAGCTGAGAGCTCCTCTCGCTGGAGCTGTGACGTGTGACGCCAGTCAGCTACGGGGTTTCTTTTGGCAGAGACTTTTACAACTGCAGAGTTGCTGGATGCATCCAATTCACCAAAAGAAATCACTAGAAAAAAATTACACAACCAGCTCGTTGGAATTGCTGTTTAAGCAAAATAAAAATGCTGGAATAACTATAAAATACAGATTTTGCTGACTGAATGTAAAATGACATTAGGAGATAGCTAAGGAAGATAAGCACTATGGTCATAAAAAGAACCAGTATACTGGATTGGCTGAGATGGAGTCAGTCTGCTTTGTGGTAGCTTGCATAGTGCTCTCTCTTGGATTTGTGACCTGAGTTGATAACACCTGCATGTTTTAGCTGTCTCTGAGCAGAGCTTGCACAGCGCTGAGGGTTTCTGCTCCTCATGCTCCCCCACCAGTGGCTGCGGGGCACTGGGAGCTGGGAGCGGCCGCAGCTGGGACACATAGATGTGCCCAACGATAAAAACTAGGAGAAAGGAGGAGCAAGGGAGAACTTTGGGGATAAGGTGCTTGCCTTCCCAAGTAACAATTACATGTGACAGAGCCCTGCTTTCCCAGCGGTGGCTGCATACCTGCCTGTCCACAGGAAGTGGTAAATGAATTCCGTATTTTTGCTCTACTTAACAACTTAGCTTTTGTTTTACCTGTTTATTTGTCTTTATCACAAAACACAGGATTTCCCACTTTTGCCCTTCCCATTCCACCCTGTCCCATGCAGAGAGACGTCAGCAAGGCGCTGTGTGGAGCTGGTACCTTCAAGGATGGAGACTCCACATGCTCTCTGGTCCATCTATAATTTTGTTTGGTAATAGTTCATTAAAAAATTAAGAATACTAGATATAACTTGAACATATTTTCCCCAGAAATTTAGATAGCAATGCTTTCTATTTTTCTAAACAAAATTCCAACCCTAAACCTGCTTTCAGTAAGTTAAACTTTTTAGACTAATTATAGCTGACTTTGAAAGCGTATATTGCATATAAAATATTGTTTTCTTATTCACTTGCTCCAATCAAGCTGCTCTGGAATATTTTTTTCTTCATTTTTAATGTTTGCTGTCTTTAGTGACCTTGAAAGTATGATGGCCCAAACTCTGTCCTGTCATACATGGGATTGGTGCCACTAAAAATAGGTCTTTCTTCAGTGATCTTCAAAGGGGCTTTGGTCCAGTTTCCCAGCAGTGCTGCAGAAGTCATGCACCTGCTCCCATCTCTGGGGCACCACACACTCAGGTATAAATGTTCCATGGAGAGCAAAAGTACAAGTATTATTCCTTTTTAAATTAAAGCAAAAAAAGCATTTCCTGTCTTTGACAGAAAATTGTCCTCCAGATTAAAATGTGGTTGAAAAACTTTGCTTGTAAAACCAGTAATATGATTATGGAATATTTTGCCTATGAGTAATGGATTGGAACACATACTTATTAGCCAGAAAGTTGATTTTGCTAAATTACACCACTGCAGCACTCCCAACACCCCTTTTATGGTGGGGGAGTCCTGTTATGCCACCACCAGAGGAAGATGCCTACTCTGCCCCACCTAAATAATCCCTTGTGCTCTATAAATGAAACAAGCACAGGAAGGACCCTGGGGATGTAAAATAAAGATTTTAGACAAGAAATACAGTTTGCCTAATAGATTTGGATCCAGATTTTCCAGAATTCA
Organism: Phainopepla nitens; assembly: GCA_013400175.1. NCBI lineage: Eukaryota > Metazoa > Chordata > Aves > Passeriformes > Bombycillidae > Phainopepla > Phainopepla nitens. The sequence continues at coordinate 22,954 of VXBQ01005199.1, forward strand.
GAATCATTTCAGAGCTGAGTGCTTACCCCACAGCTACTTCTAATTTGGAAATCATTCTCTGTGTTTTTTTCTCCCAAGGTTGTCTTGAATATCTTTAGCAATTTTAAACTATGCATTGCCAGCTCTACGGGCACCTTTCCCTTTGCACATATTCCATTAATAATTTCTACTTAAGGGAATAACATAAAAACCCAATAAATTCAAGCTTTCTTTCTCCCACTGTGCAGTCCACTCCCTTGCACAGAGTTCAGCTCTCAGTCCAGACCACCCACATTATGAATGAATGCTCTGATCTTGCCCTCCAACCACCTGGAACTGGATAACAGCCTTTTAAAATAGACTACACCCTCTTTTACTTCCTAATGTCTCAGGTATATATTTCAGTACTTGAAGCCTTTGCAGACAAGAATAATATCCACTCTGCTGCTATAATTATTACTGCAATGTTTACCACTGGGGGGAAAAGGAAAAATACAGGATAAAAGCTATCAGCACAACAAAATTTTCACTAAACTCAAATTACCCCTCATTATACATTTCTGCACAACAAGAAAGTCAAGCTTTTGATAGGGAACGTGAGGAATTAGGCTTGCACATCTCTAATTTCTGCTGTTCTGGAGCCTGCAGAGATTTGGGGGTACATAACCTCTTGGCTCAGAGCATTTGAGTGTTACTGGTTGGTGCTTGAGAAGACACTGGTTCCTTCAACCTGCAAAAACGTCCTGATTTTTGGTGGTTTAAGCCTCAAAAATCTATTCTGGAGTACTAACAACTCTCAGGGGATGTTGTCACTCATACCTCTCTTAGATGCTGGACAAGAACAAGCCTTGTCATTCTTAGGGCTTCTGCTCTGACAGAGGTGTTGCTGAAGGGAATATCCAAGCTTAACAAGGTTGGGATGAGAGACCTGAGGAGCAATACCATGAATGGGAGGATCAGTGAAATGCTTGTCTCACAGATCTCTAGTCTGTCTAAATTCCCTGCTCTTTGGCAAAACCACTGGAGAGCAAGAAGGAGGCTAGAATGATACAACTGTAATATAATTATCAAAAGATACCTAAAAGGTCCATTCCCATCTGCCTAACATCTTCAGAGATGAGTGCTAGGAAGAAAATTACCATCTGTGCTCTGGGAAACAAAGAACTTTAATCTGCTGGGAGTGGGCCTGGATGCAGACAGCAAGAAGGGTCCTGCTCAACGAACCACAAACCTATGAAAAATGGCAATGATCCATGCAAATGCCATTTCAAGTTTCTACCTAAGAGCCCCCATTCCTAGACACTGCCACAGCATCAGTGACCAGAATCATCCACTATGTCTCTACTTTCAACCTATGTGACACTCAGAGAAAATAGCAGATTCTTTTAGAAAGTAGTTTCTTCTGGTGCAGTGCAGAAGGGAGAAGATGAAGGAAAATAAGAAACTGCTGATAAAGACATCAGATGTGAAATGCTGATCAACACCTCGCGACATAAATAAAAGCTCACTTACTGTAAATGATAGACTTTGATCTTGGAGTCAAAATTTAGCCGTGGTGTAACCTCAATCATTGACCCAAAGGATTTGTTTGGCTTTTATTTTTCAAATGTTCTCATCTTGTTTCTGGAAAAAAGATATGATAACAGATTTGCAATGTGCCTGACCTACATTCTTCAAGTTTATAATGGCCCAGCCTAGTCCACATTCACATTCCAGAGTCTCCTCCTGGACAAACTGAGGCACCTTCCAGATGTGTTTGATGTACTGATTATACTTCTGCACTGCAAATGCTATGCCAAGGTTTCTTAATCACAAGCACTAGTTTTTATTTAATTTGGGATTTTGCCTTCCAGTAAACCCATCTTTCGACAGTGACAAAGCCAGTTCTACAAGGTGCAAACTGGAAGAAGCCCTTTGAGGCTGATTCTCTGCCAGGACGGGAGGAGTCAGTCCCCACTGCATTTGCATCAGCAGGAGATACAGGCTCAGAGGATTGCAGACCACCATCAGCCAAAGGAAGGGAGGAGGGAGAAACACAAATAAACCTGGAATTCTCCAAATGATTCCTTCATTGTATCCTGGCTTATCTGTTTTGTCTTTCAGATTAAAACCTCCACGTATTTATAAAGGTGCACTAATCAATTTTACAGAAAAATTCATCTCCCCTTACAGTCAAGCATTTAGAAAATATGTTAGTTATTCATAAGACTGATATTTTAAATTTGTTCCTGTCATTATTCATGCAGAAGGGTAAACAGTATTTAGAATGGGTTAATTAATACAGTCTTTGGTATTAAGTCTAAAAACATAACCTGTTTTCCCAGATGAGATAGATGTTTATTGCAACACTGCATTTTAAGCTGCATTCCACTGCTTGCAAGAGATGTACTTAGCCCTTTGGAAAAGATGTCTTAAGAAGTGAGCAATTAAAAAATGCTGGTCTCATCAATGTTTACAGACAGAACACTTCCCTTTGCTTAATAGTTGCCAAGAGCTTTTATCCACTAAGAATACAGACACATAAGCTCAGTATCCTTACACAGATCTGTACATTTCAAGATTCCCCACAGTTACCTGACTACAGAATGACTCTCCCTCAAGACCATCCATGTAAATGGAAGCTAACGTATTGTCAGGCAAACTTTATTAGATTAAGTGGCTATTGAAGGTGAGGGGGAAATGAAAACATTTCTAAAATAATTTAAATTAATTTAGGCTACTGGATGTAAATTTGACAGCACTTACTCCCTTGCTTCTCTTGAAGGTGTCACCCTTGCTTAGACGTCAATCTGAGATGAGCCTGGAGAGAAAATATTGTGATAACATAGTACCTTCCTTCCTAATAACTGGTAACTCATTGTATTCTCCATGTCCCCAGAGATATATTTTCCATAAGTGTTTGTTTTCCTTTCATATCCCTCAGGCTTCCCTTATGCCCTTCTGTAGCACTCTGCTATGTCAGCTGCACAAAGATTTCTGACTATAAGCATTATCAAGCAAACCGCTTTCACTTCTCCTCTGGTTGTCCCCTGCCACCTTACTATGACACTTCTTTTTTTAGTTATTTCCATTGCCATATCTAAAACAACCAAGGTATACATGGTTATTCCAAACCTGTGGCTGCTTAGGTTTGGAAATGGTCTACTTTTTTTCTAGCACTGTTGCTAACATTAGTGTTCTTTATTTTACTAACCAGAAGGCATACAAGGATATTTGCCAGCACCACATTTTATATTATCCAATTTTCTTTCTTTCAACAGCATTGGCTTCTTGTAATTCACATTCATCAGGCCCTGTGGAAAAAGCAAGCCTTTTGTCAGGGATTTTGAGATGCCATGTTTTTATTTTAACTCTAATTTTTGTAAGGGGAACTAGCTGAACACGAGGCTTTCCCCCAGTTTCTTTGGAACGTCATCCTTGGCTGGCAATATACAATTCCAAGCCAGCTGAATCTGCTGTTGATAGTGACTTTTTGCTTGCCTTCTACTTTTATTTAGAATAACTCATTTGCATTTTGGTTTTACTGGATTCAGAGATGGCTCCTCGCTATCTGATTTTATTGACTCAAGTATTTGTTGCATTGTGTCAGTGACTGATAAAAGAAGAGCAGGACATTTTAATGTCATAACTTGTCCCCTTGACAGCTGTGGATAGCAGAGAAGGGATGAGCTCCGGGAGACTCCCCGAGATTGTGTTTTCTGAGGACAGCGCTCCACACCCCTTGCTTCAGACCCCTCAGTAGTGCTCCCCGCCCTTTTTGGTGAAACTTTGTTTTGCTATAGCAGTCATTTGCGCATACTCAAGGATGGTAGTTTGGGTTCTGTTCTTTAGCTCGTTTCACTTCACCTCATCCTGGGTACGGCTCACTCCACTGAACAGAAATTTGCATGCAGTATCAAAGAATTCAGGCAACTGTTGCAACTCCTCTTCTCACATCTCCTCAGGAGGAGCATCTCCTCTCATCCAGCAGGTCTGCCAGTCCCCAGACACCTACGCCGTTGCACAGGACCAGCAGAGATCAAATTTTTGTTTACTGTTCACAGCAAATTTTCTGGTATGTTCTCTCTGCCTGGTGCTCTTCCAGGCTCCCTTCTCAGAAGAGAAGGTCCTGTTTGGAGGCTCTTGAGGCTGGATCCAGAGGTGCTCCTCTTGGGGACTGAGCATCCACAAGCTGTCCCTGTGATCTAGTGTGCAGTTTCCATCAGGAAATGGCAGGCTCAAAGCCATCACAACTTCCTTCCTCCTTTAAGGAACAGGTGTCTGCCCTCCAGATCCAGATTTTTTCTTCTGACCTGCTATACCACGAATGTTTCTGCTGAGGCCATCAAAAGGACATCTCTGCAGCATCTTCAACTCTCCGACAGGATTTTAACACTAACTGGGTTCTTCGCAGAAGTATACTGTGTTTTCCAGTTGGATGTGACAAAAACCAGCTCTTTTCTCTGCACTGTTGTTCCTTGTGGTGGTCCTCTGCATATCAACTAATTGAGGAGAAGAAATTCCCACTATTCCATACAGCTCTTCTGTTCTACATCTGTACATCTATACATAGAACATCTATAAATATAAGCTTCCATTATACAGAAACTTCATCTTGAATACTAAGTCATTAAATATTTGCTTTCAGAAGTTTGGAAGAGCCCATATTTTGGTGCAGATGTCCCCAAAATTTCCTTCCCCACGTGTTTAGTTCAGCACTGTCGTAGCACAGCCTGCAGCCTGGCTGTGTGCCTTCCCCAGGACAATTTGTCATGCATTTGTCTTGCGGGGGGAAAGTCTCATCATCCAGTGACACACACAGATTATTCTGTTCTTAGGAGTCTGCTTTGGTTTGTTTTGTTCCAGTGGGGAAAAAAAAGAGGACTTTGTAGATCCCACTGTGTTACGACCTCTTTGCTTCAGCAGCGCCCGCAATGGAGAGAAGGGACAATTCCTTTAGGTACTCTTCTGCTGGATGCTGCTTCAGGAAGTGCCATCTCCTCAGCATAATAACCAGTTGATTTGACCACTTGGGAAACTACAACAATGCAAACCCACATTTCCCTGTTCATTTTTTCTCTGGAAAACTGACTTAAAAATAGTGTGTAGCCACATACCCATGCAAAACACAGATGTCAGATTTTAACAGCTTTTTTCACATGTGCATTATGCTGAGGTTTGCTATTTAAACACAGACCTTATCTGGAATATTGTATCCTTTGAATCATATATGTTTGAAATGCTGACTATTACTGAGAATCATCAAAATATTCCTCTGGCTATTTTCAGGGGTTTTAACCCAAGGGGTTTTTTCATGGGTTTCCAGTAGAAGATTCTGAGTGACCTCAGTTTAAGGCATGCCAAGAAACATTCCTGTGTCTCTGTGGGCCCTGTGTGTGTCTGCTTTCTCCAGTGCAGAAGCAGAGATGTGAACCTCCCTTGCTGTGCCCTCGTGACTCAGTCTGGGAGTGTTTGCTCTGATGCAAGAGCAGAGGTGCTGAATTGCCCATCTCCATCCCTTGTAGTGGGGGCTCAGCCTCTCCCTCTGCCCCCCCAAACCAGCCTGGCCAAGAAAGGTGCATGCTCTGCAAGGAACAGACAGTGCAGGAGGTGGTACAGGAGTAAGAAGAGGGTGGACTGGGGTGTGGCCCTTGCTGTGGAGCCAGCATGTTCACTCCACAGCTGCTCTTGCTTCCCCTCCTGCCAGAACAGAGCAGGCTTCAGAGTATGACACAATTAACCAGAATAAACAGATTAATCCACTTAGTTTGGCTGTGATCTGAGCATTTCCAACCAGATTTGGTATGTTGGTTGTGCTTTCTGGGGGAAAAACACAGCAAAAATAACCTTTCTTGGGCATACACCATGCTTTCAGATGGCAAACCCTTTATAAATACGGTATTATCTTTTTCATGTAACACACATCCCAGATGAAAAAATCAAAATATTTTCTACCTCCTTAAGTGAGTCTGACAGGAAAGATGTAATTGTCACCTGCCAGTCAACAAAAGGAAGAAATCACATCTAAAACTGATGAGACCATGACTGTACATTTATTAACACAGTCCTTCTGGGCAGAGCTACTAAGTGAGGGGTTAATAAGCAGTTAAGAAAACAAAACTAGTGACAGAAAAGAGGTAGTCAAAGGGAAAGGTAAAAAAAAAACAACAAAAAAACCAAAAAAAAATCAAAACAAAACCAAAACTGCATCAAAAGAAAATTTACTGTACAGAGAATAAAAAGTGAAAGTCGGACTCAGGGACTTCTTGTCACAGTCCTAGGAAAAGGAGAAGAGGCAATATGAACATAGGAGCAGTGAACTGAAAACTGAACAAGGGAAGATAATGATAATCCTGTAGACATTTTAGAGAATCTTCTGAATTCTTTGAAACACTGACAATGGCCAAAGATACATTAAGTGACAGGTACTCTGCATACACAGTCAGAAGTATTTCTTTTAGATAACCATCCTGCTCATCCTTTGAAAAATCCCAGAAAGCAGAAAGGTTTTCCAGACAGTTCTTTTATCTCATAGATAGGAATTAATCCAAGAGAAAATTTAATATTTTGTAAAAAAAGTCAGGCTTTACTTTCTGAAGGGCCAGTTAAAGAGGTTTAGAGAGCCAGAGTTCAACCTGAGTGCTATACACTTACTCTCCAGCCCCAAAGAGAGGAAAAATATGGGGATTTGCATTTATTTTGTTGTTTGCCTTTTCTGTAAGAGGTTCAGGGAACATTCTATAATATCTCTTGGTGAAATGTTGTCTCTGCCATTTCACTAAGGGACAAGAGTACAGAGCTGATCTTTCTTCACTAGCAAAGGAGATAATTTTGAGGTTAAGGGAGATAGCTACTGGAAAAGAATCCTATTTAATAAAGGAACAAGCAATTCATTTGGCAGAGCAGACAAGAAAGGCCTGACAAAGCAACAATAATAGCGTTAACCTCAGGCTGTGTGTGGTCCACAGCTGAAGTGTTTTGAAAGCCACGGTTTGTCTGTCCTCACTGAGCAGGGAGAGAGGGAAAAACAACAAACTTTGGGCCATTGCTGCCTGTGAATTTTTCGCCTTGTTACAGGAAAGGCAAAGGAAACCGTGAGGCCAGCTTATTCTTTGCTTGGGATTGAACATCTTATTGTTGTGGTCATGGCAAAAACTAAGCAGTGGTTTGGGCTCAATAGACCCCACCCTAAGTTCTAGATTTCACCAAGAATACCCCGAGTTTGACGAATAATTCATTCCTTTAATCATTGTTTTCCAAGGGAAATTTAATTTAAAAGATGTATTTATAACTGAGTGAAATCCTAAGCCATGCAAACAGAACGAGCATTGTTTGAAATAATTCCCATCTTGTTGGGACAAGGTCCAGAAGTCATATTTTGTCAGAGCCAAACTGCAATGGAGCAACCGGAATTCTCTTCCAAACCTAGTAATCCACAGTTTCAAGGGCCAAATCCTGCCTTCAGCTCCACCACTGTATGTTCAAAGCTACTCCACTGACTTCACATTTGGCCCTATATGTGGAAAACAAGACTTCACCTTCGTGTTATGTTTTGCTCAATTTCTTCTTGGATTCCTCTTTGTCCATTTTGCTCTCAGATTTAAAAACAAGGCTTTAATCCAGCTGGTAGATTAACTCAATAAAGCAATAAAGAGTCCATATACCATGGGCCAAAACCAGTAGAATTTGGAATGTGCTGGTGCCTGGAACCGAGGTCCAAAGATACAAAGCATCTTTTCTGGCTGATGGGGCACTGCCTCCTATTTTTTTTTTGTTTGGTTTTGTTGTTGTTGTTGTTTGTTTGTTTTGGTTTGGTTTTTCGTTTGGTTTTTTTGAGGGAGGCAGAGAAACCTAGTGTGTGCTATTGCATGAACTAAAATATATTTTAACTAATTTCAGGCATCAGGGCCTGTCAGATTTAAGGATCTCACTTCATCATGTTTTTTGGTAAATTGTTACCATGTTTGATTCTGCTTTAGGTGTCAAACCTGGCCCTTATGCGCGTGAAGGCAGTGGGGAGGAAGGAGTCTCCATTACCAGCCTTTCCACTTGCATGGCTCAATAGCTCACACAGAAGTGAAATGAAATTTCACTCCATGCCTTCCTTCTTTTCCTCCTTCCCACCCTAATTATGAAAGAGGAGGCAAAGAAATGTGTAGGAAAATAACTTTGCTAACTTAAAGTATTTTGAAAGGCTGATTGAATGATAAATTATAGATCCATATGAGGCTTAGGAATCATCTTTCTAAGCATTTGTCCACAACCAGAGAATTTCAGACCTTTTTGGAGAAGAGTGGAAGTTTGGGCAATCAAATGTCCTCACGCTGACAGGCCTCTGGAAGAACACAGAAGTATAAGATTAGGCAATACACACTCCTTTTCAGCTCCACACTCATTACTGGAACTGGACAGACTTGAATGTGCAGGGAAAGAAATAGAAAATAATCCTATCCCAGAAAAGTAATTCTTTTCCTATGCATATGAATTCAGAAACCTATGACAGGATTTCCTTAATGGAAATTAAAACTTAGATATGTTATTACAAATATTTCTTTCAGGCAATAATGTTATAGGTGCAGAAGCAACGGCAGAGAATGATCAATTATCGACACTGAGCATTAGGTAAATAACCCTTGAGAACTACTTAAGCAAAATATGTTTTCTTATGACACCTTGCCTCAGGGTTCACACCCTAACTCTGGTTTCTATTGAGAGTGCAGATATGTTTGATCAAAAATTTAGCAAGGCTGCCTTTCCATATCAGAAACATATTCCTCTCCATTTACTGCATTCCCATCTGCTTTTTATTCTGGCCTTGTTCTTTTCTGTCCTCTAAAGCTTTGGCTTGCTTTATATAATTTCACAGGATTGCGTGTGAAGGAGTTTCTATTTATTGTTGGTTTTGTCATTACTATTGTGGTTAGGTACACTTTCACAGGGATTGGGGATGCTGAGCAGAAGGAAGAGGGTGGGAAGCAAATGATAAAGTAGTTGGTTGCTTTGCAACTCTTCCTACAGCAGAATCTGTCCTGCCTCTTCCCACTTCTAGTCAAGAAATAGGATTAAAAAACTTAATCGTGCCCCAAAGAAGATGTCTGCTGAGATGCACTGCTGCATCTCATGACTGAGTTTCATCTAATGTACAAGTCACTGAAGGTTACCTTCCTCCCTTGGCTTCTTGCAGCAAAGCATTCATCTGTGCTGATGGGAGAAATAAAAAAATGTTTAGGAGAAGAAAACTGTAGTGGACACAGTTTTGCAGTCACTGCAGAGTCTCAGGTTGTTTGACTGTAGAAACCTATTATCATTTTTATTATTACAATATTTTCTGCTGAGATTTTCTTTGCAACAACAAGGTTTCATTGCTTGTCACTGCCATCACTTGCTCTTGTGCACAGAAGACTCAAGGGTCCATTTCTCTGTGCTCTCCTACACCCTTTTCTCTTCCTAGGGACATTCAGGAGCACAGGGATGTCCAGGCAGGCCCAAGGCTGCTCGAGAGAAATGCAGCCAGGTTTCAAGTTCATTTGGATGTAGGTGATAGATTGATCTTCTCTTGTTCCCTAGGTTAAAAGAGAACATGATTCATTGTGTTCCAGTGAATTTACATGGAGAAAATTTACCTAAAAAGCTCATGCAAATCTTGTGCAATTTATGAAGCACAATTATTAAAGTGACAAGAGGGTGTTACTAGCAGAGAAACGTCAGGTGGGGCGTTAAAAGTTATCACTGCTTCTTCAGTTGTATGTTTTAAATACACATAATTAATTGAGATTTCTTAATGTATTGCTGCTAATGAGGTCTCTAGTACAGATGGTGTGAGATAGTCTCAAATAATCTCCCATCAGGAGTACTTGCTAATTACTTTGCATGGTTGTGCTGCATAGAAATTTCTGTGTTAAAAGGGCCTGAAAATTACTCTCCCCCTCACAGTAAATAAACTCTTCCAAAGTTTTCTCCAGGTGGTAATAGGAGAAGAAAGGCACCAGGAAGCCCTGAAATCCTGGCTAGTACATTTCAGGAAGAAACAAGACAGCATTTTTTTCCAATTCCAGTAGTGGTCTAAGATAAAAATTCAGGATAGAAAATTATACTCCAAACATTCAGTGATATTCCAGCCCAGTTTTCACTCAGTTCAAGGACCATGCCATAAATTGCTCTAGTGCTTGTCAAAAGAAACAGTCATGGTCATTTAGGCAAAATGATTGCCTTTGACATTTCCTTTCCCAGTGAATAGTCTTCCTTCTGAAGAAAACAGACTTCCTAATGATGGCAGTTCTCCAAAACGGTATAGAAGTGCTTATTCATTAATGATGTGATTTTCATTGGAAAATCTGTATTATGTTAGATTTTTGCTATTATGAGTCAATTCCAAAAAGCCCAGTGCTGATTTCTTTCACCTAAAGGAACAGATTACTTAAATGAGAAAAAAAAAGAACAAATCTATCTTAGCAGGGAGCAACGCATCCATTTTGTGGATACAGCACTTAGTGCTTTATCCCTGTTCAAGTTGGGTGCAATCTTGGGCCCTGAATATTCACATGTTTCTGACATGTCCTAACCACTTCAAAGCTCAGAGGAGAGATTTGCTGCTTCCTGGAGCTGCCTGCTTCTTCAAAAAGATGTTCTTCGTCTGGCATTTTCCCCAGATTTGAGCCTTCACTTTTGGAATCCTCCACCACCAGGTGTTTGCAGTGTGTGTGAATGCACTGCCAGTGTGCACTCCAAAACCTGTACAAGTGGTGGTAATAAGGGTATTAATTTTCAAGCCTTCTGTGGGTGAAACTGTCTGATGCAGTGGTAATTCTTGTATGGAGAGAATCATACAATCATGGAATTATTTGAATGGGAAGGGACCTTAAAGGTCATTTGGTTCTAATCCCCCACCACACCTTCCACTTGACCAGGCTGCTCAGAGCCCCATTCAACCAGGCCTTGAATACTTCCAGAGATGGGGCACCCATGACTTCCCTGGGCAACCTGCACCGCTGTCTGAGCTGACACTAAATCAAGCTTTTCTGGCATTCTTGAGGCCCATGGTACCACTATGACATGGCCCCTCTGAGATTCAGATGTCCCATGAGGGATCGTCTGCCTTTACCTCCTATTCTCTTTGGGTTTGGTCAATCCCTCCTGGGACAGACATTTCACCTTCTGGCGAAAGCTGTGGCACAAAGCTGCCCTGGAGCTCCTCCAGCTCTGCACAGCCTTTTCAGAAGTCACCTTTATGCCTTCTTACATCAGTTTGCCTCCTAGGCTCTAGGTCACAGCAGACCGCAGGGTACAAGGAATTCAGTGGGACAGAAGAAGGAGTCCTGAAAATCTGGATGCAAAGGCAGCACAGCCTCTCTTTGCCCTGTATGAGAAAAAAGGCTAAGTGGTTACCACTGCCTTACTTCATGTGGAAAGATCTATAAATGATAAAAAGCAATGCTCAACATCACATAAATCTACCACTCTTCGTACTGATGTGCTGCAATAGCACTTGATTTTTTGGGTATCGTTTGGCATCATGCACAGTTACAATTTTGATTATCCCATAAGATACTCCCTACCACCATGGAAATGTGGATTATGTATCATTACATGGATACATACCTGCCCTCCCACAAGCTGCACTGCTGCATCAGCACTAGCAGGTCTCCATGTCCATAACAATACAACCACAAAGGTTTTGCAAACCTTCATTAATTGTTTCAATGCAGGAAAAAGCCATAAATAAATAGTATTCACTATTTCAGTCTTCTTAGCTCATTATACCTGCGGATACTGAAAAGGCTTTTAAGCCCAGAAGATTATATGGTGCAAAGTTCTGTAATGCTCCAGAAGAATTACAGGAATACAGTTATAGATGTACTCACATATGCACTTCAGTGGTGTTCCAAGCAAGTGCAATGATTTATAAATCAAAGTGATACTCAATCCAGTGGATCTCTTAGAAAGCTGCTGATGTTCTACACCGCCTTGTTTTGCCAAAGTTGTGTTGCTGATTCCCACGACATTTGGGCCTTCCTAATGCGGGAGGTCTGCCTTGGTCAATGATGGTTTATGAATGATGGTGTAAGAAGTTGCACTGTAACTATATCACATGTATGCAGAGCCCTGCACTCTGCAGGAGGGCATCCCAAACTACTTGGTATTTATTGGTTCCCTCTCTGCAGGCAAGCTGGGGGAGTTGCTCTTCTTACCTTACCAAGCCCATGTTTCTGGAGCTGAAGGTCACAAATTCCAAAAAAGCTTGATCACAGCATGGTGCAAGCCTGTGTTTGCGTCTGCAAATAGGCTCAGGTACACCATACAGCAGCTGGGAGTCTAAATGGAAGACTGTGACCCAAGGCTTTTCAACCACATACTGAAATATTTTTAATGTGTGATCCATCTATCCCAAGCAATTTCACTTCCCCATTTCTGGTGCTGTCTGAGCACTTCAACCAGGAAACAGCAAACACAGCATATTCCTTTCTCATCTTGCTGGTTTTCCTCAGAGAAGCTTAGGAAATTGCAGCTGTTAGAAGCTGAGTTACAGGTTGTTTAGACCAAAAGACCAAACGTTGCACCAAGATATGGTCTCTTATTTAAATTTACACTTTCTCTTCATGCAGTTTTGAGAAACATGTCACGTGCTTTTCCCCTTTAGTTTAGTATAGCACAAAATAACTTCAGTTCCCACTAGCTTCAACAACTTGCAGGCCATTTCTTCTTACATGCTGAGATTCTGGCAGGGGCTGTGGGGAAATAGCAGTACAGACATATGGTCATGTAAGAGCAGATTCATAGTTGTGCATGAACCTTTCAGTGACTGACTTAAGTTTACAGTCCTCTTGCATTTGGGCTTTCACCGCATATTAAGCAGAATAAATACATATATTTGCAAGTGTATCTCTTCTGGTTGCTTATGCAAATGCAGGGCAGAAAGACATTCTCCACCTCAAAAAATTTATGACCTAAAACAGAAAAATCCCATGGGCAATACAAGTATTGCTATCTCCTTCAGCTTACAGCTCTATTTACTTTCTCCCATCTTTACTTGTGGCTTTTGCCTTGTCCTTCTCTTTGCTTGACTAATAACAACATCCACTTGCCCTAAAAAAAAATACATGTTCCTTACTTGAATTCAATGTGGTTTTGGGAATGCTGCATCTAGGTTGTTACAGAATAAAGTTAAAGCAAAATCACTGCCAACCATTAATATCAGTAGACTATTAAATCATTTTCATGGTTTCATGCTCTGATATTATTAGATATTTAAGGCACTATGTTCTTATTAAGATTACAGGATGTTGCAACTAGGGAAAATAAGCCATTGGAAAAACTTTGACATTACTAGTCAGGTACAGTTCACAATTCATAAACCTGTTTCATGGGAACCTCTAATTATATATTCATAAGAAATTATGAACCATATACAGTTTGTATTATCTTCAATTTTCAGCCAGAAAATTTTAGCCTAGAAGCTGGATCATTTTCAAAGGGAAGCATGTGCTATATTGGACCAGAGCATGGAAGAGTTTAATTGTTTACCCAGAACAGAACATCTCCTTGCAAACAAAACCATTATTGAACAAAACGTGGTGGTGCAAATTTCAGTGTTTTGCAGTAAAGAGCCTGATTCCTCCATGGAGATGGAGGTGTATAATCAGGGGCAGACATAAAAGTAATCAAGGTCATAAGATGCAGGTGAGGTTGCAATAATTTTCACCTTATCACGTGAAGTGATTTCAAGTCACTTTTAACCTTTGCTTACGTCGTAAATAGGTCTTTATCAAGGCTGCACATGCGTGTAACAAATTAGACTTTAGCTTATTCTCACCATTACTCTACCTGCCTTTGCTCAGTTAGGTATGTTGGGCATTTCTCAAATGGGATTAAGCACCTCCTTTTTTACTGCTGTAAATGCACCAAGAGCTGGGCCAGGAAGAGAGCAACGGTACCGCTGCATTTGACAAGGCACCTCCATCCCACAGCACGTGGGGGGGATGCTGCAGGAGCTAGGAAACGCACACCAAAGCTGCTCCTTTCCTAGACCAGTCTTGGTGGAACAAAAGTTGTGCACTCACTGCCAAAATGAAGGAAAGGAAAGAAAAGAAAGGAACATTTTTAGTCTCTTGAAAGCTGTTTCTGTCTCAGGGTTCAAAAGCTGGAGGTTTTTTTGTTACCTGTCTTGTCTCTCTCCCCAAACTGTTTCCCTGATGCCTGAAATTTCCACTTGAGTCAGCCTCATTCTGTCTACTCCCACTAAAGTGGAGTAGGAGTTCCTGAGGATGAAAACTGCCTAAGTCATTCTTGTCCTTATATGTGGGAAGGCAAAACTTGAGTTAGTCTACACCACTGAAAAGCCTTATTTTCTATGTAAAGCTGCCTCTATGTAGAAAATTTCTTAGTATTAGAAATACCAAGAAAGAAATCAGGAAATTAACCTATTAGAAATATTAAGCAATAAAGTATAAATGAGTTTTCCCATTCTCTGAGGAGGTGAATTAACCACAACAAGCCTTCTGTTTGCACCTTTCTCTCTGTTTTGCGTGAGGATTTTGTTTGCAGCATTGATTTATAAAGGAAACACTGGCAACACATCCAACTTCTAGAGGAACAGGAATACCCAGAGGAAACTTTCAAGCAATCTAAAAACACCAGGAAGAACGAGCACTAAAAAAATTTACAATAACATTTATAGAGAATTCTAGTAGGAGCTACCCTTAAAAATAACCACTGTTAATCACTACTTAGCAAAATTATTATTTGAAATGCTTTTTTCACATCCTAGCTTGAAATGTTTTATTTTTTCATCGGGGAAAAGAAAACCAAAAAACAAAAAACAACCACCACAAACAAACAAAAATACCAAAAAATCAAAGCAAAACAAAATAAAACAAAAAACCTAAACAAAGCCACCAGAGAAACATTTTGTGAAATATTCAGTGAATGTGATAAAAAAACCCTAATGATACCTGAGACCTTCACCAATGGCCTTAGGATGAACTTCAGAACTGAGTGCCTTTTCCTAGGACACCTGTGTAATAGATACTGGGTGGCAGAAATGCATGTGCCTGCCTGCCTGCAAAAACTACTGTTCTGGAACTGGTTCCAGCTCACAGCAAGTGAAGCAACTGATTCAAGCTACAGCTATGCTTTAAAAGTCCATAAGAATAAATATTCATCCCTAAAATACCAAATCCTTTGCTAGAGTCTTACATCTCAAAACCCACAAAGAGCTGTCTGTCTGTGAATGTCCACAGCAAATATGGACAGCTCACAGATAGGCACAAGGTTTATATTCTAGACAAAATGATTTTACTAAATCTTTTAAAATATGATGTAATAGTCTTTAGTAGAGGTAGATGAATCAACAAGTAGAAAACATTTATTTGGGGGTCAAATGCAGCTCTTACACTTGATCAGAAGTTTCCTGTGAACAGTTTAATTCTTTTTTTTTGCTAATTGTGGCAGTTTTGCTATGAATTGTTCACGCTGACTATTCACCTATCAATATTGGAGCTGTGTGGCCGACCAAGTGAGCAATATTTTATTTCTTATCACCTTAGATGACCTTGTGGACAAGGTAATGGCCTGATCAGTGAACTGGGATATTGTTAGTCTTCAGGAAACACTGGTGGATAGTGGGATAGAAATGGGAGATGATTTTTAAGAAATCATCAAATTTTAAGTTTTTGCTTTCAAATACAAGTAGAACATTCTATTTATTCACCTGCACTTTAGAAGCATCTCTCCCCCCCACTTTATGTTAAAATTAAAATATTTGTGCCTGGAAAGAAGCAAGGGGAATGTATGGCTTTTCTGCATCATGACTGAGGAGCTGCAGAAGGAACAAAACCTCCTAATACTTCAGCTTCACTGAGAATTGTCAAAGAGCCATCATTTTGTGACAAGAAGAAAAAAGAAAGAGTTATTATCATAGTGACTTTTACTGAACTCCTCAGGGTTCATCTGAATTTTGCAGTGTTGGAAAGAATGAGTTCATACTTGTCTCAAATTTTTCTTCCCACTATTCCTCAGATTCCTCTCACCCTGTATTACTGACAACTCTGACTGTCATCCAGAATTACTGGAAATAATGCAAGAGAAAATGAACCTCATCCCTAAATTTCAAGCCTGACCATTGATGTTACTTGTCAAGTTACTTCTGATTGTCCCTTCCTCCCCTTTTTTCTGGGCTTGGCCTGAGACATCCTGAGGAAGCAGCTGTGACACCACTGTCCTCCTGCCATCCCATTTCCCTTACTTGTGTTTGTGTTGTCCCAGACACTGTGTGATCCTGAGGCCAGGAGTTTCTTCTTCCCTGAGAGTGGCACCACAAAAATCCAGTCTGATTTTTCCCTTGTGTTTTGAAGAGTACAGGAATGCTTGGAGGATGTAATTGGAACTCGGACAGTATAGAATATTCCTCTCACTAAGCTGAGAGAGTCTGCTTTGCTCCACTATGGTGCATTCCTGGTGAGACAATAATTCCTGTCAGGAAAGCTCAGATTTAGCCTGAAAGAGTTCAGGTCTACAAAAAGGATTTTTATGATGGGACTAAAGTGCAGTGTGAGAACTCTTAAAACAAAATAATCGAAATTTTGCAAAGAAAGAAAATCTATTTCTCCCTATTTAGAAAGGCAGAAAATAAGTATACCCTCCTGTTTTGTACTTTGGAGATTTAAAATGCTATAGCGATCTTAGGTATCAGAGATTGATGAAATAATAATAATGGTAGAAACACATTTAAATCTCTTAAGTTTCAGGCCAAAGCACTAAATATTTTATAAATACCTACGGAAAAACTGCATCTCATCTTTGTGATCTGTCTTTGGGCAAACACTTCGGGCAAAGTGTTTAGCTCTGCCTCTCAGGTCTTTTCATCCAATCTCTAAATTTATTACACCTCCCATCCTTGCTATTGATGAAAATTCTCAAATACACGGAGCTGAGGTAGATTAGATAGATAGATAGATAGATAGATAGATAGATAGATAGATAGATAGATAGATAGATAGATAGATAGATAGATAGATAGATAGACAGACAGATAAATCCACATTCAGAACTGAGAATGTGGTTGCTTTTCTCACTTACTAAATGCTATGATTTTCATCTTCCCTAACTTTACATGTCACAAGCATGGCTGCTTTCCTCTGAGCAAGGTGTCTAGACTGTTTTATAGACAATGGAGATAAACAAGAGCTTTAAGAACACAGTTCACCTCATCAGTTTAGCCACCTGCCTTTGGAAGAGATGAGATGTGTCCCAGCTGCCAGTTCCCTGGATCTCTCACTGACTATAAAGGAGGTGTAGGTGAGTGGTGCATATGCAAACCCCCATGCTGTAGGTGATACAGGGAGAGGAATCCCAGCCCAGCTGACTGGCACTGCTAGTTGGAAAGCTGTGGTAGGAATCCCTGTGGCTGAGGCTGCAGGCAAGTGTCAGCACTACCCCTGAAGCTGCCCTCACTCCAGCAGGAAGTGTTACTACCTTGCATTTCTTACTCCTTCAATAAGATAAAAGATAAGGAAATGTGTCTGTCTGAAAAGCAGCAGCACAGAGTGAGGGCGAATCATTCCTTGATGGAGGCATCCTCAAGTTTGCAGAGAAGGTAATTTGTAGTGGTGCTAGTTTCTCTGTGAAGTCGCAGATGCCAAAGTGTGAGTTTTGGCCCTAAGATGTCCCTCTGAAGCCTGAGAACATGTCAGAAAGGCATCTCCTTGCCATTGTCTCCATCTTGCAATGTTCAGAGCCATTTCTGTGTTCATTAGGTGGGCCTCCAGCAAAACCATAGTGGTTTTTTGGGTTTTTTACTGCTAATTCCTTTGGTTTTGAATGTATGTTCTCAATGGGTATCAGAGTATTCCAAGACATCCAACTCATTTTTGCTTTAAATTATTTTAATAGTTGAAATTTGGGAGCACTGTGCATTGTTCTTGGATTAATCTCTTAGAGGAAGAGAGGAGCTCTGGCTAAACACCCTTTAACACGCCTGGCATTCAGACAATTTTCCTTCTCCCTTCAGATATTTCTAGGTAATCTTTTGGTTTCCCTACTTTACTTTCAAAATACCTGTTGTAATGAACTCTTTAAGCATGGAGATTCAGACAAAGAAAGATAAGAAAAAGCATAAAATGTAGTTGACATAACTTACTATTACATTTGCACGGTAAGCAGAATTATTGAAATTGTTTTATTGCATAAAAAGGCTCTCTAACCAAAATATTCACTGATATAAGCCTACTTTTTAAAGCAGTAACAGAAACCACCAGCCTGCAGTGTTACTGTGCTTGTGGTCTCTTAGACTTAACTGGTTCCCCAGGATTCTACATTGCAATAAATTTTTCTTTTGGGAGATGTTTAGTACAAATTCCACCTTGTGCTTTTTGAGGACAAACCATGCCCAACCAAAGAGCCTGGCTGATGTTCCTTTGCCTCTGCACAGTTTTGGAGTGTTGGTTTCTTATATGATCATATATTACTTTTTTCCTGGAAACATGATCATCTCTACAATAATTTTTTATTTCTGTTACAAGACCAAGCCTAAGGTGGCTGAATGATTAAGCTTCTGTTGTGCTGAACTTGTAAAATGCTTCCTATGATAGAAAAAGTCCACATATTTTCAGTACATAGGTGCAAAGGTATTGTCCTTATGGAGGGAAAAGCTTCCAATTAATTTTTTAACAGCATAGACCTGAGGAAGTTTCTGCATGGCTGGCCAACCAGACAGCCTGCTCCTTCTTCCTTGACTAGCCTAGGAAAAAAAGGGAAATTCCCTTGCATGAAGTAAGGTAGTCAACTGATCCCCTGGCAAAAAAACAGAGGACAAACATTTACCAGTGAATTTCCACTCCAGAATTGGGAATGAGAATTTTCCACAGAATACACGAAGGAAATCTCAACGTATTACACCTATGCAGAACTGAAAACCGGTCCTTCTTTTGTATGAGTTCTGCAGTATACTCTTGCCTTTATTTGCCTACATCGATGTTAAAATAATCACAGAAAAAAGATGAGGTAGCTTAACAACAGGCAAGCAACTCTAAAGTGTGTGGACATACAGTCATCTCTTTTAACCATGTCTGTTTTGCATTGCCTCCCTCAAGCTGTTTGCTAAATAATCTAAATAACTACAGTCTGAAAGGAACAGTAAATAATGTCATCCACAAACTGACCAAAATAACTATGTAGATTAAATTTACTTGGGAAAAATTTTGAAATCAAAATGAGAGTATCTGAGATGAAAAGAAATATATAAATACAGGTTTTTTTGCAAACGTAAAAGAACCTCTTTTTTTTCACTGATTCATTGTTACATAAAATCCTAAAATTGTTCTGGGGTATAGACTGATGTACAAATTTTTTTATTAATTTTTTTATTTTTAATTAGACCACTTTGTTCTTTTTTTTTGTCAAGTTTTATGTTCAAATGTAAGCAAGGAGCATAGAGGAGTTTAGGGATCACTATCAGGAGCTGCAGCTGTCTGTGACTGCAAGGCGAAACCAGGGAGGAATGCATGAGTTTTCATACTAGAAGTATAACACAAAGCTGGGAGCTGTAGTGATCCCCATCTTATTATGCGAGTCCAGAATTCTTAAGCTATTTGCATGAGAAATTAGCATCATTTATCTTTTTGAAAGCAAACCCATGTGTATTTAATCTCCTCTTCTATCGGCTCCTGTTTCCTTAGTCAAGGCGACTTGGCAAGCAAATCAGAGACAAATGGATTTCCATGTGACCTACTTTATCTGGCAAGATATATAAATAGTCTACTCCAAAATTTTGGAGAACCCATTTAAACACTTTGGAATGCACTTCTGGAAGAACGCAAGGTCAGTGGAGGAATCAAGGCATCTTGCACGTGCTTCCTGAGCTGGGAGGCAGCACCAGCACCGTGACCACAGGTGTGTAGTCGCCACATTCCGTGTGACATCGCCTCGCTGGTTCAAGTGCACCTTATTGAAAATTGTGTGCGCTCCAGCTTGGTCACAGTGTCCACTCACAGCACAGAGCACAGGGACTGCTTCAGATGGCAACAGCTATGTGGGATCCAGGAATGGCAACACTCCCAACATTGCGGACAGAAGTGTAGCTCAAACACTTGTTCTCAACAGAGGTCTTTGTGACTTTTATCCTTAAATTCAGGAAATTATGCCCTAGCCTAAGTTGGCTGAGTGTAGAATTTTCTACATGGAGGAACTGACTAGTGTAATTATTTCACCACTCTTCATAGACAGTTTTACAGTTGTAAATATGCAGGTGTTAAGAGTCATACCTAAATATTGTGCTCTTTATGCATGTCATCAGCCTTAATTGCTCCAGTTGACCCTAATATAGGGTATCTAAATTATGAACTGCGGAGTACTGCTAGATACGCACAGAAATCCACGGGATTAATATTCTTGAATTTTCTAGCTGCTCACTAACTTGGAAAGAGAGGTACAGCTCTGTGCAGCCCTTCCCTGAGATGGTAAGTGAAGACACCAGTGGGAAGGTGGATGGGTAACTTGAATGCCTGAGAACAGCAAAGGAAATCCACTGCCATGACTAGGAAAGGAGCAGTACAAAAGTACTAGCAGTACCAGGAAAGGAGACAGCATCTTAACATTTGGAAATTGCGCTTTGCTGTATTGTGTTTTCTTCAATTCTACAATGCAATAAAAACATTTTATGTCCAGTCTTGGGGCTTGTGACTAGGGTCAACAACAAAGTATGGTCTAAAAGGCAAGCTTTATTATTTATTATTCATCACTATGACATTAACTCTTTTTCCCTAGTGTTTGTTTTATCATTATATGACAGGGATGAAAACCCCTCCCCCTCTCCCCTCCAAAACTGACAAAGAAATACATGAAAACTTATGCTGGAGTCCAGGCTGATAGTGGTTTCAGTGTGTTTTAGAACACAAATGTAATATTTTGAAATTTGACCTCCGGGACAATCTTATGTCTTCTGGACCAGATAACTTGTTTGGTTGGTGCCTCCATGGAGACTGCTTAAGCCAAAACAGGCTTTCTTTGATTGGCCCTCAAGGCACAGGTTAATTAATGGGATTCAAATGAACCATGGGATCACGTCACAATGCCCTAGTGCCAATGGCATTTTTTAGTTAGCTCACACTGACTCTACATGTTCTAAATACTAAATCATCTCCAGGGCTCTAAAGGAAATTGGAAAATATTGTGGTCTTATCTGGCACTTGGATAATCTCAAATGTTGAGATCCTTAAACAATGGCATTAGTGGTTTAAACAAAAGAGTTGCACTGAAACCCATATTGAAATCTAAACCTAAGAGTACAAATTTGAATTCATGTTTACCAACCAAATCACCTTTTTGGGAGCTCTTTACACCAGCCCCACTGAGGAAGCTGAAATGATGGTGTGCAGAAATTTGCAAGGATGGTTTGTATGCTCAGATTTGTGTGCTTTGTATATTCCTAAAGGTGGGCATTCACCTCTTTTCTTATTTCAAATGCTTTTGGCAAAATATTTTCTCTGATGATCTTTCTTTCAGTGCTTAATAATGCTTCATAATGCCAAAATTATAATAAAAATGTTTATGTTGAAATTGATGCACAGATTTTAACACTTCTGCACTTTCTCCTTTATTTCCTATTATTTCTTCGAATGCCTCTATATGCTACAATCACTGCTTTGTAACTTTTTAATACACTTATACCTAGATGAATGGCAGCATCGTTGGGCTCCCTTCGGCAGAGGCACACTAGGGGGACTATTTCTCTGCTGTGGAAGAGCACTGGGGCTAAACAAAACAGCAGCGATCCCATTCCAGAACCTGCAGTTTAGCAAACTAAAAAAAATTATTAAAAAAAATTTCTACAATCATTTTGTTAAAAGTGTACTGCTATTATTCTTTATTTGATAGTATATTATTTATTGATTGTATTTATTTATTTGTTATTATCAGTTATTTAACCCTCTTCTGGCGGAGTGGAAGAGACAGAGAGCACCTACAGCAGAGATGGTGAATGACTTGGATAATTTGAATTTTTTTTTTTTTACTTTTTTTTCCCTTTTTTTGCTAAGGTAGTTTCAGACTTGCTAAGAGGAGTTTACTCTGGCCGCGCTATTTTTAATGCAGTTTTGATAGAGATCTTTAGGTTGGGGTTTGTTTGCTCGTTCGTTTGCTTGCTTGGGGTTTTGTTTGTTTTGTTTGTTTATTTGTTCTCCCCGTAGGGACCGTCCCTCGCCCCCGGCCCCTCCGCTCCCGGCCGCGCCGCCGCAGTCCCCGCCGGCCGCCGACTACAGCTCCCAGGATCCCTCTGGAAGCGCCGGCCGTCCCTCCCCGCCCGCCTCCCTCCCTGCCTCCAAGCCCTTGTTGTTTGAAAAGGCTC
>VXBQ01005199.1:64091-149730 GCA_013400175.1 Phainopepla nitens
GGGGTGGTGGAGAAGGTGATGACTTGTTATTTTCTGATCTTGCTAACCTGCAGTGTTCTTAATGGGAATAACTGGAAATGAAGAGGCTACTCAGGTGTAATGAGGTTTAACTAATGTAACCAATGTTTCAACTTGTTCTACTGCATGTTTGCTCTAAGGCTTGTTTACGTATTGTATAAGCCAAACTCGCCTGTCTTGTTGGGTGAGTGTGGTAAAGTCTGCAGAGCTACGTGAATGTACTGTAGTATCTTACATAGCATTAACAAAATATGCCCCTGTACTATGACACACTAATGGCACATGAAATCTCTGTGCTTTTCAGACACACCTCAGAATGATGATATCCATTTTTTGCAGATTGTGGGAAATCAGGCACACTCAAAAAATACTGTAATACCAGCCTTTTGTATTAAAAAAATAAATCAAGGGACCTGGGTTTCTGATAGAGGCAAATGGAAGTTGCAGACTTTTTAATTGATGGTCTTCTGGATTGTTCTGAAATGTAGTGAAAATGTGTTGATGGACAGTTTGTATCAAGTGAGGAGACTTATTTTTCTTTCTTTTAAACTGCTTTCCCAAGCTCACTGCCTTATTGGTCTTCTGGTGACCTTTTGGAGTTCATCACAAGAATATTTTTCGTACTTCATATAATATAGCTACTATGAACAGCTTCTTTCACTGAGAAGATCTAGTGTAATAATAATGTAGTAGTCATTGTCCATAACACTTCCAGTGCTAAGGAAAATTTTCTTTTCCTCTTGGACTACGCTTCATGAGTTAATATGAAGCAAATTCTAGGAAAGAATTTTTCAAGTGAGCAAGTTAATCAGAGCTACTGTAAGTTGATCACTATTGTGCTGAACAGAAAAACGTGAAATTCGTCTGGTTATGAACCAAGTTCTGCAGTTAATATATTTTTTTCCAGTTTTATTCAGGAGAATTGCTTCAGCTGTAGAATCAGGTCTGTTGTAAAAATTTGGGGCTTCGATGCTTAGAATTGCTATTTTTGTCCCTTTTGAACATTAGTATGTAATCTTTGACTCTAAGAATCTGAAGTTTCTCAAAAGAGTTGACGTTTCCCTCAAGAGAGTTATTCAGAATTGTTAGCTAGATGAAGTATGTAATTATAACCCATTGATTTAATGGCCTTTGTAGAAAAATGTTTTGATAAAATAGAAATATTTAATTATTATTTCTATCACAGTAAAAAATTGAAATATTTTAATTTTAACATGAAAGCAATAATAATATTTAATCAAAAACCTAAAAATACATCTCCACTGCAGCAATATATTTCCAGATTTTTTTTCTCTTCTGTTCTCCCCACTCTCCCAAAAGGTTGGAAGGAAATGTTGCTTCATAATCTTTGATTTTCCTGACTTCTCCTATTTTGATAGCCTTCCTAATGTGCTTATCATTGTTTTCTTGGAATGGATTGTTCAGAGTTTCTTAGGGTAACTTAAAGTGGAGATAGTGAGCATATATTTATGTACAGTTTACCATGTGGTTTGTGTCTCAATATTTCTGAGCAGTTATCTGACCTCCATAATCTGTGTTACAGGAAGAAGGTTTGTGCAAAATGCTGGTTTTATAACAGGAGAGGCCATGACCCATAGTGATTTTTATCTGGAAATAGTAGCTAGAAGGGAAGATGTTCCCTCATTTGAAACTTCTCAGTAGTTTGGTTTTTTGGTGCTTTTAGTTGTTTTTTTTTTTTCATTATATGAATTTTCAGTTTAATTATTCTGTGTGCCATGTAAGAAACTGCCATCTTCAGACTACAGTGATGTTAGCCCAGTGTGTGGGTACCATAGAGATGAAAATCTGGCTTTCCCTAGGATTCAGAGGTGCTGGTGGAGCCAGCGAGGGGCATGGAGCGCTGTGAAGGCGTCAGACTTGACAATTCTGTATTGCACTGTCTGACATTTGTGTGTATCAAGAAACCTACAGACAGAAGCTCAGCCTTGAAGTAAAGGAAATTGTGGCTGGTAAATTTTAAACTTACTCTGGAGTAGAAGAGGTTTATCTAGCAAACTGGAGATAGTAGAGGAATTCCTTGCTGCTCTTATTGCCTGAAACTGGGAGGATGCAGAGAAGAATTGAGTAATGTGGGCTGCATGCACTATGGGTGATTGGATGGCCTTGTATATTTACATTTGACTTATTATAGTATAGTCATTCTTCTTCGTCTTCTAAAATTAGCAAAGCGCAGCACAATTATAATACTTTCATGCTTGGGGATAAGCTTTGCATTTCATTAGTTCATTGGTTCTTATTTATGCTATGTCAGTTCAGGAAGAAAAATGTTAAACTGGAATAACTTGTTTTGAAAGTTCAGTACAAGTGTGTGCTTTCTTCATCTCTAGTTTTGAATCTCCCACCTCTTCTGTTAATGTGAGAGTCTGCCTGCCTGTCCTCTCTGCTGCGTTGTAGACATCACCACGGAGCAGCATCAAAGCGGTTTATTTGCTTTCAAATACATGCATGCATTTGATGAGAAGGTTTTAGTTGACACCCCACTAAATCCTCCTTTTTCTTTTTTCCTCCTCCCCCACGCAAATATTTTTAGGACAAGATTTACTGGTAAAAATAGCAACACGTTAGAGGCACCTTGCTTTAGCTTGGTTACACTTCTCGTTAGAGACCGGCCTTTGTACCCGTGTGTGCAGTGGCCTTTGTCACCTGGAGGGCGCCATGCTGTGAGTGGCTGTTTCTTTCCCCTAAGTCACAGCCTTCAGCAACAGTGGTTTCTAACTGTTTGGGGAGGAAGTTTGGTCAGAAATGTGAGGGCAGCTTTTCTTCTCCCCCTCAACCCTGTTGAGTGTAGGTCTGGAGGCTGCTCCCTGCACCTTCCTCCTCTGCTGTGTGGCTCTGTCTTACTGCGTGCACAGCTTTCCGAGGGGACCACCAAGTGTGTCTGACTGTCCCCAGGGAACCCCCAGAAGTTCCTGCCCCTCTGCGTTGGGCTGGCACTGCTGCTTTGTTTGTGCACCTTGCGGGGTTTCTCCCAGCTGGTCTTGAGGCTGGTGGGAACGGAGATGCCCGTGTTCCTATGGGAAACCAGGCTGTTGTGTTTATCTTCCTCGAGCGCCGCTTTAAAGTTATCTGGCAAGGAGCACACACTCTTTAAAGATCACAGTCTCACAGTATTTTTATGGATACTTTGAAAGGCAAAAGAGCACTCGGCTGGGCTAGCGGGCAGATGAATGGAGGTGGCCCTGGGGCCTTGCGCGCTGCTGGAGCGCTGCGCTAACGAAGCCTTCAGACAAAACGAGAAGGATGAGGCAGTCGGCAGTCACATTTCTCTTCCTCCTGTGACTTGCTGCAGAGGCTGGAGGGAAAGATGAAACCCTCGCCGTTGGACCACTCTTCAGGGTGCAGCCACGTACTTTATCTCGGTGTCTTTCCTCGCAGTTGATGTTAATGGAAATGGCCTTTTTCACCATGCATTTTTCTTGCTCACAGGCTTCTCCGTGACCTTGTAGTGAAGTCATAAAAGCTTGAATCTTTGCTATCGCAGTCCTTGCCATAGCAACATGCGTCAGAGCCGAATAATTATTTATTTAATGGGTTTAATTATGAAAACTGGGAAAGGCACTTACGAAAACTGGATCAGGTAGGGGAAAAAAAAATGCACTAGTTTTAAAGTAAAAACAAAAAGCGGCAACACTTTCATTATACCTGAGACAGGAATAAGTTAAGTACGGCAGCCTTGGTTTTAACTACTTTACTTTCTTCTCTGTCTGCCTGTTCCTCTTTAATTGTTTTTTCTTGTCCACTGTGCAAAAAATCATGCAGCTGCTTCAGTGTTTCCCCCCCATTTTCAAACCTATAAATACACTTCCTTTGTCATGTTATTCCTTAAAAGCTTCACTTTCTGATAGCTTTGCTATTTAGTATCTTCCATCTTTCAATTTCATGCTATCATGTAAAAAATAATTAGGAAGCCTGAAATCAAATGCTCTTTTTCAGTCTTTAAATTTCAGATTATCTACAGCTTTCACTCCTTATGTTCAGAAATCAGTGTTTCTATTGACAAGCCTTCTCAGAAAGAACCATCTACAGGAATAAAATTTAAAGTATTTAAGAACATACAGACACTAGCACATTTGTAGACTAGAGAAACTATATATTTTTTTTATAACAGTGACTGCTATGCTCTGTCAGGTTTCCTCATTTATTCTTATTCAGTATATACCCCAAAAGTTACGTAATCTGCAGCACCTAGTGGACTGATCTCTGATTAGTAGTTATTCTTTTTCCCTCATTCATGAGGCAAGAATGAAATGAGACAAATAGCTTTACTGATTCCATTTCAAACTTACTGGCCTGTTGTGAATCTTTCAATTTGAACTGATAGAGAACTCAGTATCCATAGCAGAAAAACACCTGTAGAGATGCCCTTTCCTTGTCTCTACTTTCAGGCTGCACTGGAGTCTTGAATGAGAGTGGGAGCAAGTGGAGTGGGAATATCAGAGCTGGTTTTGGCAGTTCAGGATTTTATAGATGGTTCTTGCCACAAATACACTGAAAGCGGGTTGCGAAATATGACTTGGTGACAGAGCAATGAATTGTTAATCTGGGATGGGGGTAGAATTTCAGATTTGTGAATTCTTGGAGAGAAGGGTGGGGTTTTGGAAGGAAATTCATTTGTTGGATCGTGGTATAAAATGCAAAGACTTTTGACTGAATAGCTCAAAAAATAACTTGGAACAACTTTTCTGTTGAAGTTATTACTGGAGTCAGAAGCCATCATTAGTGAATATTCCTGCTCAGGCCTGACGCATGGAAGCAGAATTTCTTTTTTCTGTTGTGTGTGGTTTTGCTGGGATTTTTCTTGGTTTTTATTTTCAGTGCTGAAAAGTGAAACTATACCTGTCGCCATACTGGCTGACTTAAATGCTCTTTTGGTATTCTCTTACTTGTTATGTAGGAACAGGAGATATCCACTCCCCTGCTGCCTACAGAGAGCTTTGTGGGACATAATCTTTCTTTTTCTTCTTGGAAAATTACTTTTTTGCATTTTATTCCACAGATGTGATGCAACACTGTGTACAGGACTTACAGGCTGACAACAGCATGTTGGGAGAAAAGTCTTGCCTTGATAGTTACATTGTTGTTGTGCTGCCAGGAAAGTCTGCATTTTGGAATTGCAATGAGGGAGTGCCTTAGACTTGGGAGCTATTTTGTGGCATTGCTCTTCACAAGAGGAATCAGCAAAACCCTTTTGGGTTAAAAACAGGAAAGAAAAAAAGGAAAAATGGCAATTCTAAAAGCAGAGTGAGGGGCGGTGAGTTCTTTCTGGTCCAAATGCTGTGTGAGTGACACACAGCATTTTATTTATTAACCTGCCTGTATTTTTTAACCTGTGGATGCAAACCACCTGAGGGCAAATAAATGCATGTGCCCCCTGGGCTACAACAGCAGAGCCTCAGAAGTATGGTCAGGGAGTTTTGTGAGGTTCAGATAGACTTGGTGGTGGTCCAACAAAACATGCTTTTATACTGCTAATTAATCTTTACCCTGCATTGAATCCAAGCATAAGTTTAATATTCGCAATATTACTTTTTAAGTTTCTTCAAAACCTTCAAAGAAAAAGCCATACCATGTTAAAAGTACTAATGCAAAGGTATGCAGAAGTGTGTACAAACTTGTAATGTATCTCTATCTGCAGCTGTCTTGGCTTAAAGTGTCTCTCTTAGTCAAGCTTCCAAAATTTGGAGGAAACTTGAAGTGGAAAATTTTCAATTAAAAATAGAAGGAGAGCTCCCATTTAAAATCATGACACTATATTGTCAGTTTGGATAGCCAAGAGCTATCTGGGGTCATCCACAGCATGTTGTGATACTGTTGGCTGAGGAACTTGGGGTATCTTGTTGGTGTCTGGCTTGTGTGTCCAGTAGATGCTTCCCTATTAGGGTGAACTTACTAGGGATCAAAAATTTGTTGTTTGGGTGAAGGATAGCCTTTGCATTTGGAAAGGCAGGTGGAGTTCTGACAGTGTCTTTTCCTCCTAAGCTACTCCCCTCTTTTCTGGGCCAAAGTGGTCTTTCTACACATGGGGCCTCACCCCAGAGTTTGTAGTTGCTGGGGGGAATGTGTATGTATTGTTTCTGTCCGCAGCAGAATCGTAGCACATCCACAGTGGAGCTCTGCAGTCTCCTTGAGTGGCTGTCCTGGTTTAACCCCAGCTGGCAACTGTGTAACAGTTACTTGGGAAGACAGAACATCCCTCTTTCCTTCTTCTTCCCTCTCCTTTATATGCTGAGCATGGTGTTATATGGCCTGGAACATCCCTCCCTTTGGTCAGTCAGGGTCAGCTGTCCTGGCTGTGTCCTCTCCCAGCTCCTTGTGCATCCCTACCCCACTCACTGCTGGGCTGGGCTGAGAGGCAGAAAAGGCCTTGGCTCTGTGTAAGCCCTGTCAGCAGTAGCAAAAAACATCCCCATTATCAACACTGCTTCCAGCAGAAATCCAAGTTATAACCCCATACCAGCTACTATGAAAAAAATGAACTCTAGCCCAGCCAAAAGGAGCACATTAACACTTTCAGGAAAAAATGGTGTAGAAGAAGGTATTCAGGTAGACTTCTTTCTCTGCTGTTGCTTATCTTTGCTGGATTCCTCCTCTCTTGATGTGTTGAATGCTCCTGCTTCTTACAGAAACTTTTGTTCTTATCTTGGGCTCTGAGTATAGAAACCTGGAGAGTAGCTGGCCTGCAGCAGCCAGGCTTTGCTTCCGAGGAGAGGTGGTTTACTGGGAGCTTTACAAGTGAGCCTACACCTGCTGAGAAGGGAGTGGCAGGAATAACTTGCACCTAAGAATACAAACAAGAAGAGCCAAAAGGAATAGGAGAACTTTGTAATGTTGTAGTCTCTTCCATCTTCTTAACACAAGGTCATTAAATTCACCCTTTGCTTCCATAAAGCTTTCACTGGGTGTGGGAAACCGTAGACTTATGATCCAGAAACTGTTGACAAAACCTGTTTCTTCCACTGCAGTTTTTTCATCTTTTTACCCTGCCAGTATCTTGACAGTGAAACTGTATTTCTTCAGAGGAAGATCAGATGTTCTTTTAACATTGCAGCAAAACTGTACCACTTAACCATGTTTTGATGCATAATGTAATCAGCTTGATTGCTTTTTAATATGTCATTCAGACCTACAGTTGCTGTCAGCTGGGCTGAATCTGTTCTCTTGGAGAATTTCAGTATTACATTCTGGTGGATCACAGCACCCAGTGGTAGCAGGTTTTTTTTCCTTAGGTGCAAATCTGTGTCCCCAGGGAAAACGGTGACCTTGTAGGGGAGAGCAGAAGCAAGGTGTGAAAAATGTGCTGGGTTCTTGATATTCTTCTGCTTCTACACTGGAGAGGGAAGGGCTGAGCAGAGTTCAGCCTTTCTGCCCAAGTACCAGGTGGCACAGCTGCACTGGTGTATGACAGGCATAAGTGATGCTGGGTACATGCCTTGCAGGTATACTCTGTAGGAGAAGCTGAGGAGGATGAAGTGGCAGGCTGGAAACTGTGCTACTGAGAAGTCTTCCTTCTTGGATATTAGTTGTGCATGGCTTATTATGGTTTGAGCACTGCAAAACTATAAATACGTGGTAACAGCTTTAAATGTATTCTGTTTACTTTGCAAATCACTGTGCCAGGTTCCATTAAGAGAAAGGGTTTTTCTTTTTGAGTGTTTTTCTTTTGAAAGGCTTTATTGACAGTATGAGGTGTGAAGATAAGGCATACATGTGGTTGTGCATTTTTTTTCTTCCCCATCTGAGTGTTGTAGCATATCATCTTTAATATGAATGTGATCTCACTAAAATACCAGCTGGTTGAATGTGGAACCTTTTCATGTTGTGCGTTCTTGATTAATTGTGAACTAGATAGGTTTGTATAATTAAGATTTTCTTACTGGGGTATGCTGGTTGTAGAAAATATGGGTGCTTCCATTTTTCCTTCACTTAAAAGAAGTATAAAAAACCCCTGACAAATCTAACCCATTTGGACTCATAAGAAATCTGCAAGTGACATCGTTAAGAAATTACATTTGGCATTTTCATGTGTTTGCTTGCTTAAGCATACCATTATAGCTGTAAGTATTCGGAGACCTTTCTTTTAACAGTAGTGTGCCTAATTTTCTGTGGCAAGATGCTTGGCTGCAGCTTGAATGAGTTAAAAATGGCAAGTAGCTGTTTTATATATACTGGGCACAAAAAAAAATTGAACATAATGAAGTACTTGTGAAGTGTCCTTAAGGAAGAAAAAGGTCTCTGTGTGGGAGTGTGAGGAAGGATTAAAATGGAGACAGTCGTTAATCCCCCTCCCCTCTTTTTAAAGAAAGAAGGATTTATAAGAAAGAAGGATTTATAAGTAACACTGGAGAGAAGAATATCGCTAATTAGAAAGACTTAGATATAAGAACATATTGGTTAAAACAAGACTATTAACTCACCCCTTCAGGCTGATTCTGCACTGCAAGTGACTTTATCTTGCATAAAATACAGATACTGGTTTCTTATTTTCGTGTCTTCTTTACCCTTTCCTTCTCCTTTCCTTTTCTCTAGAAAACTTTTTGGCGAGGCTATTGATGCAAATTTGACCTTTAAGTTTTTGACTGAACAGCTCGTGTATCAGGAAATAGCTTAGAATGTGCAAGATAATTTATTGCAGGAATTTGGTGCATTCTATCACTCTTTGAAACTTCCAAGGCCTTTTCAAATTCCATCTCTCTCATCTTACCCTTTATCGTGGGGAGGTTCTGCTTGTCAAGTGTGTGTGCGAGGTGCTCGATGGTGAAGCTGAGGAGGTGGTTGCCTTGTAAGCGCCTTGGTGTGTGAACAGTGAACAACCACCCAGCAGGGAGGGGGGATGTCTGTCTGTCTTTTTTTTTGTCTTGCACCAAACTGTCCTGTGTTGGGTGGCACAGCAGGTGCCAGCATGGAGAGCGCTCCGGCGTTGGTCCCGTGTGAGCGAGCGGCTCCCTTGCCCATCCCTCTGCCCGCTGGCTGCGGAAGGGGGATTGCTGAGCAGAGAATGCAACCCCCTCCATTTCCTCTGGCTGCCCCCTGCCTGCTGCTTCTGTGGCCATATTAATATGGAGCAGTTGAAGTCACTCAGTTGGCTGTGAGCCAGCCTGTGCTGGATGTGCAGCTGAATGTGAAGACCACTCTAACACACAGGCGGGGATGTGAGCCGTGGAGAGGGGCAGCACCAAGGGCACAGGTATGTGTGGTCTTTCTGCCCTGCTATCTTCAGCAAATCCAAATCCTGTGCTTGACATTTCCTTAAGGAATTCTCCTTACTAGACTCCCTCTCTGTCCCACTGGGATAATTCTACTTTCTCTCTGGGTAGGCAGAGCGATGCTGTTTTGTAAGCTAATGGTCTGCCTCCATTAAGTCATTAAGCAACCACGCTCCATTGGTGAAAGTCGTGTTCAACAGGCTTGGCTTTTAAGGTCAGGAGATCTCTGTGTAACAAAAGGGCAGGTGTGCACCTAGAAGCATATCATACAAGCCAAACTTTTGAAAATCTTTGCACATGATAACTACTGGTACAATAAATAGAAGTAGCAACTCAGATTATCATCATCATTATTATCTTGGAAGTTTCTGTATTAGCTGTTTCTTTTTTGGAAAAAGTCAAGCATTTTGCCTAAAATAATGTAGAGGTTACTAAGTTTGGGAGAAAAAAAAATATACATGAAATCTGAAGTCATCTTGACGGGGATTTCGTGTCCTAAATTGATAAACCAATTTCACAGGCATAGGATTGGTATTTCTCTTTGCTTATTATCTCTGTGCCTTTTTACTTGGATTTAAAGAGACTGTGTGGTGAAACACTAACTGGATTTACTACAGTTGGTAATATGCTTTTTTCTTGAAACAGTGTTTCTCAACTTTAGAGAAAGCAATTCATCATAATCTTTTTATGAGTTCTCCTCAAGAACTGCAATAATAAATAAAAGGGAGGATGTTTGAAAACATACCACAGAAAGCTAGCAAAAAACTGCAATGGGTTTTACTTCCTTAGAACATACAGCTTGAAGGAGAAAAAAAAAAGTCCTAGTGGGGGTTTGCTAACTATCTAGATTTTCATAATTGCCTGAAAAAGCCTAATAAACAACTGAAATTTAGTTTTTGCTATTGCAGTAGCTTTTTCAAACTTCTGTGCTACTGAAATGATTAGTGTTTGTATTTAAAACTGTGGCTTCTAGTTTACCAAGGTTATTGCAAAACATTTTGTTTCTTCTTAGTGCAGTAGATCTGGCAAGTGCCTCAGTCCATGCTTTTAAGAAAACCTGTGAAGGGTAAAGAGAAAAGAGAAACTGTGTTTTGGAGATGCCCTGCACACTTTTGTCTTTCTCCATGTGAAGAACAGACTTTTCCCCTCTCCTGCATCACCTGTGTTAAAGAAACTTCCGTGAAATAATGTATTGTGCAGAGATAACTGGTGTTCACTCCTCAAGTGAGAAAATGCAAAACTAACCTTGGCTGCTGTCATGTTCTGGGTACTGATGTTCTCATACTGAAAATAAACTTAACTCTTGCACTATTTCTGCTTTTAGGAGTTGTTGAACTGACTTTCCTTTAAAGGAGGAACTTAGCTCTGACTGTGCTTTCAAGTTCACCCAACAGTAGTAAACACTCATGTGAAGGTCTTTGTTCTGTGTTTTTATTTTGGTTTTCTGTTTATTTTGGTTTTTAGCTGTAGACTTTGAGATAGGTGCTTATAAGACTGGGATCTGAGATATTTCTTGATTTGTGTAAATTCTTGTGTTTTATACATGCAACTTTAACTGTAAATGCTTTTTGTTTTATAAGGCTTGCTCAGGCACTTTCCTCTGGCTGTATTTAACTATCCAATTAAAAGCATTGGAGAATAATTTGCAAAGTGTGTTCTGAATGGCAAATCTCTGTAACAGTCCATATGAAATACAACCAGGTTTTCTTATTTAGGTGTCAGGATCTGATGGTAATACAAAATGAGAATATCTGTGGAGAGAAATTAAATAGTTTCCAGTCACTTTTTCAGTATGACTTTCTGTGTGCTTAATTAAAAAAAAATACAGAATATTAAATGTCCCAGAGAGGACTGGGGAGATGGCAAGGTTTCCCACCTTTCCAGTATGTCAAACTAGATGGCATAAAACTGAGTTTGAGCTCTCTTGTGGTTTTAATTTTTTTTCTGTGTGCATGCTTCTCCTGCTGTATGTATTTTTTCGTAATACCTGTTAGGATTATCAAGAGTATAGCTTGTGCTTTATTACAAATAGTTTGTGTACTCATGGTACGAATACCAACCCCTTGGCTTCAACTCAATATGAACAAAAACTTTTTGTTTGTACTCTGCTCTAATCCATAGCTGTTGAAGTAATTATTTGTAGCTCTTGGATTAAAATTTCCTGTTAAAACATTTACATAATTCCTGTTGAAGTATTTCTTTGCCTTTCATAATCTAAGACAAAAGAAATATGTTGCCTGACAGGAGTTGGTGCTTTCTCTTTCCTTTTGGTTGTTTACTCTACAAACTTGGTTTTATTCCACATGAACAGGATTACAGTGACAGCATAGGTTATGTCTTTCCTAACACATCCCTAGTAAATAAGATAGATGTGTATTTCCTAGTGATTGACGTGAGTCAATTGGCTAAATACCATGACAGCCGAGAGATGTCAAATGCAAGAACTGTTAGTTTGGGCTCCGTGCATTGCCTTTTGTGGTCACTATTGATGTTTTGCACATGTAAACCTGAAGTCAGTGTGGTAACTGGAGTTCTGCCTGGTGGTTTTTTTTTTCTTCTTCTTCTTGACTTCTGAAAAGCTGGGACTCGGTATGTTCTTGGAGCTACTGCTGTTTGTACTGGGCTGCTGAATGTCTAAACATGGCCTGAAGTTGTGGTGAAAGCAGTAGCCTATAACCAAAATTTTGGAATTTGCAGGCGTGGGCAAGGTCTCATTGAGATTGCTGTGTTACTTTTGGACCTGCAGGTGATAGCAAGAATAGTCTTGCATTCAGATGGTATTTCATAAAAATTCCTTGCATGTGACGCGAAAGAGAACGAACAGTTGTGTAAAACAGATGTTTGAATGCTTTTGCATATGTGTTGGCCAGTGAAGGACCCTCTACAGTTTACCAAATGAAATTTGTTCAAATTAATAAAGCTGCTTCTTTGGTAATCCATTTGTGGAGCTGCTGGTTTTGCTGTACAGAAGGGGAGAGGAGTTCTAAAAGCTCCAATGGCCAAAGAGCCTTTCTTTTCTTTTTGTTAACACAGTTAATCCAACTCGTTTTTATCATAATAAGAAATGTTTTCTATGCTTACTAAAAAGAATCCTTGGCTTTGTATGTGGCTTAATTTTTAACTCCTTGAACTATTCTTGGTTTTATCAAGACCAAGATTATAACTGGAAAAAAGGAATACAATGCCCTACTGTCACTTGTATATACTGTAGTAAGCCTCAGCAGCATTGAATCATCCAGTGTAATTCTGATTGTTTCGCTCAGTTCTTCACCATTTTTAGAGGATTCCCCCTGCCCCAAGACTATTTCCTGCATTTAAATTCTTTGTCTGTTACCATTTAGTCTGAAGAAAACAGTAATCCTTATTAACGTGAAACAGAGGTCATTTTGATGTCATTCTTCAGAAAGAATTTAAATTCCTTTGCAATGGGACACTACGTGAAAACTGACTCTTTAAAATGAACTACTTTATTTGCATTGTAATTTCAGCTGGGCCTTTAATCGAAGGCAATTCAGTTAAGTCTCTACATCAGTTTTAGTATGTGAAACTTACTATAATTTTTTTTTGAATAGTTGGCAGTGTGATCAATATTTCTGTGACTTAGTATTCTAATAGTAATGGCAGCAGTGAGGACATGATGAATTGAGGCAGTTGCCAAAAGTAGCAGTCAATTTCTTCTCTAAATGACAGTCACAGTGCTTAAGTACACCAAGGGCAGTCACAGTCCAAAAGAAACATATCAGTAACAGTTTAAAATCATAGCACTACATCTTGATGGCATCTTTTGTTTTCTTAATGGAAGAAGTGTCCTCAACGTGTTATTAGGCCAGTCCTAATCACGCATTTTTGCATTTTTACGAATTTGTAGCAGAAGACTTCTAAGATTCCTTTGTTGCCTCTGAGATGTAGGACACAGCTAATTAGCAAGCTCCTTCATTTGAAGTGTCTTCATTAGAAATAATGGTTAATCATGGTTAATGGCAGTATTTGTTGTAATAGTGGATTGTCTGGAGCTGCATCAAATAGTGATTTGTTACTCAGTGCTGCTGAATAATTAGGTTGTTCCAGTAATCACCCCGTCCATGGTTATTTTCTTGCAGGAACATCTTGTATTGGAATATTCTGACTGGCTTGCCATGGTTGTACTGATATATCTTGATCCTTTCTTGGACACATAAGATTCCCAGATGATACAAGCTGTCACCCTCTTTCCGAACTCCTCCTCACAATGATTCAACTGTTTATTATTTTCTGCCCCACACCAGGAAATGGGATAGTTCTTAGAGATCGGTCCTTCTGTCTTGCAGGATGTGTTAAGTAGAGGCAACCTTTTCTTCTTTGTTTTCCTTCACAGACAATGTAGGTTATCTCCAGGCAAGACTAACCATAGGCTTGTGAGAGGCTGTAATGTGCAGAATTTAGCCATCTCTTTTTGCTACACATGCCCAGTCATTACTAGTGTTTTGTTTAGTTTACACAATTTTCTTATGTGGATAAAATGAGTTACTTTTTATAAGTATAATTTAATAAGCATTTACACAATATGGCATGGCTTAGATGACCCTTAATCACTTGTGATTCAACTTGTTGGATGAGCAAATTTGCCAGTACTTATTTTATGGAAAACACAGAAATGAAACTTTAAATGGTATGTTAGGACAACTGCATCCCTCAGACAACTGTGTGTCATATTGAGCAATGCTGGGAGGACAGTTGATTGCAGGAAGTCTAAAAATACTTTGTATAAGTTCATTGCCTCAGACACACTTGAAGTGACTAGAAACTCAAATGTATGCTTGTTAATATCCCACAGCCTGCAGTTCCAGGGTTTGGAACAGAGAGCCTCTATAGAAAAAGTAGTGAAACTTTGAATTTGCCTTTAGAATAATGTGCTTAGGCAGTCAACTGTCTCATCCTGTGCAGAGTTACTGCAGATTCTCTTTCCCCTGCAAACATCTGGGATTGTGATAATTCTCTACATTACCTTGGAAAAAAAACAGGACATTACACTTGCAGGAAATCAATTGTTGTTCTCCCTGTCCTCCCGAGATACATGTCTGCAAGTGTGTGTGGACCCATGCACAGCTGTGGGGAGATTCTTGAAGGATGAGCAAGAGTTGTTTTCTTTATGATCTTAAGAGGCACCTCTGATCAAGTATAAATAAGTACAACCAGCTTTCCCTTTTAAGTTGGAATCTTGAAGCCAAAGTATCAAAGATGCAGCCTCATGTAGTCTGTACAGACATCCTTCCTGCAGATGACCTCAGAAAACTGTGGCCCTAGCAGGAGATTCAGTGGGTGGTGAGGTGGGGTGCTACCCCACACATCCCTCCAGAGCAGAACAGGGCACAGAACTGGTCTTATGTGGGCAGGGCTTTGCTGAAATACACACGGTGTATTACTGCTAGCTAATGCTCTTTGAACTTGTCACGTCTTGGGGCTGATCAGTCCATTTTCCCTCTTCTTGCAGGTCTGTTTCTTCCATGGTATTTTGCACCTGGAACAGCTTAGCCTATGCATATGTCATGTCTCTGGTTTCATGCGTGTACTTAGTGCTCCCACCTCTTCCATAAAACTCGCTGTACTTTGTGAAACATTTCGAGTGTGCTTTTAGTATGTAAAATAAATGAGACTGTTCTGGTTTTATTTTTGACTCTAAATTTATACCATAAAATCTCATGTAGTTTCAATTCATATGTTAACGAATGACTACTTGGTACTCCTGGAACAATGGTTGAAATCACTGTCTTACCAAACGTTGGTAATTTATAATTGTAAAATCATGTTGTTTCTGGTGTATGCATACCATATCTCTGTATGTAATAATGTATAACAGAAATTAGGGGCAAGAGGCAGATTCCAAAAGAAGATGTTATCCTTTATTTTCAGCCCCGAATCTGCACTACAAAGATTAGAAGATATCGCAGGTTGGTTATAGCAACATCTTGGGTCTAGAGCTCACTTGGCTAGAGCTCTGCTGCCTCTGAAGACTTGTCTAGGCCAGCTTTTTATTTTGACTATTAGTAAGACAACGCCCTGGAGCTCCTTACTCTTCAGCTGGTCTGTCCTCTGGTAATGGCTGTTCCCTGCTCGCCTGTCTGAGAGAGCTGGCCAGGGTATAAGACCAGCAGAAGGGGTCAGGGCTCCTTGCTCTGAGCAGCTGGGATCCAGTGAGTTTGCCAGCCTGTGTATAAATGTGTGTGTGTCCCTCATGTGGTGCTGTTCAGGGAGGGTGTTTGGTGCTGGGCAGGAGCTGCGAGGGCAGGCTGAGATACGCCTTGCTGCAGACGTGGTCTTGGCGGTGCCGTGCAGCGAATATGTTGAGGTTTGTGGTTCTGAACTGCATCCATTGCAAATCCTGTAGGTGAGGTTTGAAAGCATGCTGGCCTGAGGAGCACCTGCACTTTCCCAGGACAGACTCTTTTAAATATGCAAAATTACAAAAACACCCAAACAACCCCAATCCTATACGTAATGTGGTCAAATGTCCACCTCCAGAAGCATTTTCTCATCTTTAAAGTTTTCTGTGGGTGTAAGTTCCAGTGCAGCTTCACACTCTGCTTCATCATAATGAAGTCAGACAGAAATTACTGTCAGGTGGGAAGATATTTCTTAAAGCTTTCTTTCAACATTTGCACCTATTGCAATGCCCTGGTTAGAACTGTGGAGCAATCTGTAGGTTCTGACCAACGAGAAATGTGCCAGAAATAGCATGTTGTTATGACCCAAAATGACTTGTCAGGCATCAAGCATTATTATGGCCTTGCATACCAAGCTTGAGATAATAATTTCCTGATATGTGGCAGTAATTGGAATTTTTTGTTTAATTATTTTTTTAATTGCAGTTCCTATTCCAAAACAAATCCCTATTTCCTACTTGTCCTGCACTGAAAATCAGTTTCTTCCTGTCTTTTGCTCTCTTCCATTCACTATTTGCTTGCATGTTCGTGCAATTTTAAGATGCCTATCTTGCACTAGGAGTAGTATTTTAGGACCTTGGAGATCAACAAGAATAAGCAAATCCAGGAATTGCATGAATCTATCACTTGGTTTCCATCAAAAGGAAGGCAATATCTTAATTTAGTCTTAATCTATTCTGAATGATAGGTCACCTGCATGCATGAATTCTTATCTTCTGTTCTCTCCTGTCCCTCCTTCCTATTCCAAATCCTCCAGAAAAATGAGCAGAAAGATGAACAGTGACTTGATATGCTTGATTTTTTTTGAATTTTTCTTTTTCAGGGCAACTCCTTTTCCCCCTTTTTTATCCTCTTGGTGATTCACTGGTCTTTCACCATAATGAGCAAATACCCGGGTATCTCTGTGGTGCTCAGACTGGGTTTAGTCAGCAGCACAGTGTGCTTATTTCTGGCCTTGATGTGCTTTTCTGTTGTGAACAACAAAAATTATCTCCCATAATATAAGTGGGAGAAAAATGGTCCCACTGATAAATGAGTGTCAGAAATCCAATAAATTCTGTGCTCGGCTGTTAGAAATGAGTTCTCTCATCCTAATGCAGCTCCTCTGGGCTTTAGGTGACTCTCCTACCAGAGCTTAGAGTTACTTTAATCTAAATGACAATTTTATAGAGCATCACACAGAGGCATTAAGCAAACTTGGGATGCATAGTAAAACAAACTTCATATAAGATTGATCTCTTGTTGGTTTTGGTTTGGTTTTGTTTGTTTGTTTGTTTGGGTTTTTTGAGAGTGCAACTCACATTTTTTTTTGACTTTTCATTTAATTAACATTTTGGATCCCTATGTAAACTAACATAATACCATCAGGAATCTTATTACAGATAGACCATCCAATGAATTGCAAAGTTTTAGATTGCCTAACACCTCCCATTTTAGTATTGTCTTAGCTAAATCG
Source organism: Phainopepla nitens (assembly GCA_013400175.1). Classification (NCBI taxonomy): domain Eukaryota; kingdom Metazoa; phylum Chordata; class Aves; order Passeriformes; family Bombycillidae; genus Phainopepla; species Phainopepla nitens. The sequence continues at coordinate 81,209 of VXBQ01005199.1, forward strand.
TCTTTTAACTGGTTGTGCTAATGACTTTTAGTCCTAGATATCTGTTGTAAGCTGTGTGTGAGAAAAGGAGTAAAAATGAGATAATTACTGGTTTGTTTAAGCAAGATGTCCTTCTTTGTCCTCTACTCCTGTTGAATTGTTTCAGTAGCAAGGCTGAGAGACCCTGGAAGGCATTTCATTGTTTTTCAACAAGAGCTTTTTTTTTGGGGGGGGGGNTTCTTCTGGTCTCAGAAGGAAGAGACTTTTGTAATACTGTTCAAATTTGAAAACAATAGGAAGTTTCTGGATGGGATAGGACTAACTACTTAAGCCTATTAACAGCTCAGCAGTGTAAAGAGAGACACTTTTGCACTGCAATTATTCCATGCTTACAGAGACCAGCTAACAGTTGCCCATTCTAGGTAGATTTCAGTGTTATGCTAGTGGCAGAATAATAATGCCACTTTTAATATCAATATTTGAAACTTTAGATGAAGTAAAACATTATCTTAGAGAGTTATATTTTTTCCTTCCCTTTGTAGCCAAGTCGCATACATTTTCCTCTCCTCTGTCTTGTCTCTTTTTTATCAACTCAGTTATTGTGTTGAAACAGTGGAAAAAGCATTGTTGATTTCGATCTAGAGCTTTGATTGTATGCATTTTTAAAACTATATTACAATTTTATACTCTGTTCTGAAGGGCTAGTATGTATTTGGGTAGCAAGTGTAAATTATTTATAAGTCTTTACCTAATTATTTGAACTAGAGCTGTCTGCCTTCACTTTGAGATGTGCCGAGATGATATCTTAAAAACAAAGCTGCTTGAATTGGGTTTGCTTGTGGAAAAGCAGGGCAGAAAATCTAGATATTTTCAAAGATATGTGTTTTGTCTTGAATGTCAAATTCCACAAGGTTACCTTCTAGTGTCTTAATGTCCAAAAAAAACATTACTCAGCAAAGCAAGAGTCCTAAGTTAGATCCTGGCTTCTCTTGGGCCATCTGAGTCAGTGGCTTACTAGGCAGTTAATTTGGGATAACAAGGTCCAAAGCCTTATTGCCTGGGCATTGCCATGTTGGTTTTCCCATTTTGCATTTCCATTTTAAGTGAGTATTCTGGCAGTGGAGTGAGATGTATTCAGAAGAGTTTTGGATGCTTGGCCCAGCAAAAGGGGCTGATAATCAGAGTTGGAAATGTGTAAAGGTCCTTTGTATTAGTTGTGTTAGTTGTGTGTGTGTTTAATATTTATATTTTCTCATTACCCTCATCTGTCAAATAGAGCAAGTTTGATTTGTACGTGCCTTATGTTACTTTGAGGTTGGATGCTCTGGCTTTGGTGAATGAAGGGCATTAATTACTGTAGCATTTTTATATAGGTAACAGTAAAACGAGCAGGGGGGCTGTGCTTTGTGAACTCCACTTGATGGTACCTGGGCAAGAAGCTTGCACTTCAGAAAAGGCAGCTACTGATGTTCTGTGAAGCTTTAAGATTTTTCCAATATGATATTTATTAACTGTAAACATGCAAATTGTTATGTGTAAACTTCATGTTCTTCATGAGAGCTGTTGTGTAGAATGCACATTTGTAAAATTTAGCAATGGAACATGGCTCATAACCTGCTGGATAGAAGTGACATTAATTTTAGGCTTGGAGCTTAGCAGTGTTGTCTCTCCACAATTCCTTTTAACCTGTGAGGTAGAAGCTGTGCCCGGTTTTGGTTTCTGTGCATGGCAGTGTGTCTCTGTAGGAGTGATAGCAGAGTAAGCCGATTAGCATGATTGATACTGCGTGTCAGGGGACTGGCATAATGGGCTACCATTGAGACTGCACTGTGAAACCACACACGGATGAGGTAATCTCATTAGATGATTAAAACCTTCATTGAGTCTACCAGATTGCAGAGCTTTCAGTTGTATTGCTGTTGGGAACTGATGCTAAATAAGTGTAGTGCTCTCCTTGGAGTGATGCTGAAATGGGGATCTTGCTGGGTTTTTCTCCTGGATAATAGTTGCAGCAGCTGGAGGCTGATGAAGAATGCTCCATCCTTCTGTGTTTAAAAGTAAGGTTCTGTATGATGATGTAGTATTCTCTTAAAATCATTGTCAGCCTTGTGCTAGTTTTATCATGCTTTGCTGTTCTTTGTGAAATTCTGTACTCTTGGGAGGATATGCTTTGTGTACCTTCATGTAGAATATTGCAGTGTATGTATCACCATTCTGTTTTTGTAAAGTGTCTGTGTTTTTCCTGTAGGTTGGCTTTGCCTTTGTGATGAGGTGTAGTATAAGTGTCACTCCCTATCCTCTTGCCTGTCCTGTTTACAAGCAGTGTGGCAGGCAGCACATGCTCACACCAGAGCTGGTGGTGTACAGAAACCCCACTTGACTTCTTCGCATGCTACTTGTTTAAAGGAGCCCATTGAAAAGACTGAATTTCAAATTAGAAATATTATGCTTGATAAGTCCTGTACTTGAGCTTTGCTTTTGCTAGCAAGCTACAGAATTTCTAATTCTGCATCTCCGATGTTACAATATTTGTAATGGAAGGGTTACTACACCAGAATTTTGGAAAGTCAGGACTGCTATTTTGAGACTGATAATGACTACTGTCGCTGTATAGTCAGATTTTTCTGTATTAAAAAACATTCCTGTAAATCTGATGGCAGCTTGGATGCAAACAGAAGAAAGATTTGTAACTTCCATTGTATGTCCTGAGCAGTTTGTCAGTTTTTTTTGCTTACAGAAAGTAATGTATGACACTAATAAGCACATCCAGTGAGACAAAAGCACTCATATTTTATTTTTTTGGCAAGGGGACCCCAGTAATGCATTATCTTCTGAATTCTGTTGTCAAATGTGGTTTATTTATTTAGCAGTTCTGCAAGGAAGTGACCTTTGTCTAGGAGATGTTTTGGATCTGGTGTCAGAAAAAAAATTAAGAAAAAACATTTAATAATAAAAAAAACCCCTCCACAAAATCAAAAATCCACCACCGACTATTCCACTATGTGAAGAAGTGGGGCAATATGCACACTGTCGAGAGAATGTTCTTTCATGTGTATTTGACAAAAAATAAAATCACAAACTTTTGCAAGTTAGTAACTGGTTTCAGACACCAGTATTGTGTGGATTGTTACCTGCAGAGCAAATGCACGTCAAGTTTTCAGGTTTAATTTTACCAGCTTACTAAAAATGGCATAGCCTGATGATAGGAGACATCATCTTGTGATTGATTTTAAAATCCAGGGTTATACTGGCTGTCAATGGCAAGTTAGAGGCAGGCCAATAATTTATAGTAAAATCAAGTAAAGTTTCCTCAAATACCAAATACTTAAGAAAATATATGAATTGACAAGTGTTCTAATTTTTTACATTTTGAAAAAAACTTCTAAATTGTTCGCAAAGTGTTATTTTACTGTAGTTATCTTTCTGTGTTGTAGAATGAAGTGAATTGACTCTTACAATATCTGGTATGGATACTTATGAAAATATTTTCCATTTCAATTTCGGCCTGCTCTCAAGTATGAATTATCTCAAGATCTCCTTTTGGGAGACCTTGGTCAAGTCCTGACGCTTCCTGAAATGTTTGGGGCTGCTCTGTTAATGGCATTACTTTGCAGTTACTTTTTACTTTAAGGGCAAAGCCAGACCTTGTTGTGCAGCTGTATTTTGCCAGTGAAGGACCTGTTCCTCTGAACAGAATATAAAATTATGGAGTGTTTCCATGAAACAAGGCAAGTGTTTTGATTATGAGAATAGAAAACCTCCTTTGTCGCTGTGAGTGCAACCCAGCTTACTCTTTCCAAAGGAGAGAAAATCACAAATGAGAGACCTCACAAGACCCTTTCCAAAGGGAGTGAGTTACTGGCTTTACCTCTTCATGCAGCTTTCTTCTTTCTGCTTGTTGGATGTGCTTAGAAAATGAACTCCAGGGATGATATCTCAGCCCTGTTGGCTGTTGGAACAGATAAGTGACTTCAGGATCACCAATATGAATATAAGGAGATTAATCTGTGATTGTATTTGTTAGTCTGCCTTTCTTATTTAAAACTTATAACTCTTTTTCTGCTTATATAGGCTGGTTGTAAAATGGTGGAAAAATGGTTGTAAAATGGTGTATAGGCTGGTTGAAAAATCCATAATCTCTCTTGGTTCAGATATACTTGTTTCAACTGTGTGTCTGTAAACTGGGTCTCTTGGAAAACAATTGTAAATAACCTGTCTCCAAGCACCTCTCCAGATTGAAGCGAGGGAAAAAAATTTTTTTAATGTTATTTTTTAGACAAATGTTGGATAAAGCGGAGAATTGGAGTCAAGTGTCTGAGCTGTTGCAGAAGAGTGCAGGGTAAGATTGAGCCTTCCTCCTGCAGTGGAAGATCTATGTTACCCAGAATGTGTTTTCTGTCCTTATTCTTTGTTCTTAAAGAAAACAAATAGTTTTTTTCCACTGGCTAAAATTTTGATGATGGTAATTTGTGCTTTGCCCACCAATTTCCTTTCACTGTAAGAAATTTATATCCGCTGTTTCTTTGTTTCTTTTGCCTTGGATTAAGCCAGGTGATTTAAACTGCTTGATTTTCTGTCTGTATGAAATGTTCAGGAGTTATTTTGCTAAGCATGAACCAGCTCTTGAGCCGTCTTTTTTTTTCCAAGAAACTTTCCACATTTCTTAAAATAATGTCTTCACAACATATTTTGCTCCACTGTTTTGTGCTGTTTTCTTCCTTCCCACCTCCCGTAACAACCTGGTGGGTGAACCCAAGCAGCAGCTCATGCTCTACCTCTTTGCTGTTTCTTTTGTAATGTGTTTGCTGAGCTGGCTGGCCTGCCTCCAAAAGTGCATAAGTGTGTTTATACATGCAGCCTAACAATAGTATCATAACACCAATTTGTTTTACCTGGGCTGGAAATAACAATCTAAATATTGTGAATCAAAGAGAAAGCAGTCATTTGTATATGCCTGTCTACCCTGCCAGCTCATTTCTGTTGGATGTGATAAAGTCACTGAAACTTTTCTTACGTTCTGTGGGAATTTTGTCACTTCTGTCAGTACGAAGTGGTACATCTTTTAAATGCTAAGAGAAGTTCAGCTGTAGCTTCTCCCCCAAAGCTGCATCCAATGCTGCCAGGCTGAAGGTGATTAATTTGTATGTCTGGTTCTGGCACAAGGTATTGCAGAAAATCATCTATCCCTGCCACTGTGGGGAGGAATTCATAATGTAGCAAACCATTAAACTGTGAACCATGAAACTATGCTTTTATTATAGTGTTTGAGCAGAGTTGTAAGAGGCAGAAAGCATACAATAAATACTATTTATGCTTATTTATTACTCATGAAGTGACTAACAAATTGATTGATCAGCATATTTTGGTTAAGGTGCCAAGACATTAAAATAAGTGCTTTTTATTGTTACTTTGATCCAGTGACTTTCATCATCAAAATAATTTTCCTCTGGATTGAAACAATTTGGATTGTGTCCATCAGTAGCTGATGAGAACAGTCCTAGCAGTATTTATACTATTCATATGCTCTGGGGCCTCATGATTTAAAGTTTATGTTTTTGAACCTAAGTGCTCTGACTATGTCATCCCATCAGCCCATCCTCAAAATCTTTTGATCTTCACTGGGCAGTGGTGTAATTTTGCTTTACTAAAATCTGAGCTGACTTGCCCAATCTGCTGGAATATGTCTTATTTTCTGTGAAAAATTTTTAAATGAGACTGTAAGAATGGACGTTTTTGCCACTCTGGCACATCAGCTTGTTACCAAAAGTGAGAATGCCTTTGTTTCCACATCACTCAGCCTTTGGCCTCTCTGGCTGTTGAGCATAATGAGTGCTCTCAAATTGTGTAGTAGCTCCAGTGAAGTGGCACCTGCCTGGCTGGGGGCTGGAGCTGACAGCAGCAGCACAAATAAAGTGACATTAGTAGCGTCTTGCCTGCGCAGTCAGTGACAGTGAAGATACAGTCACTCTGCATCACTGATTTCCAGAATTCTGGTTTGACATTGTTATTACTGGTCTTAGTTCGTCTCTCATGATTCAAGTTGTGAATAAGCAGCTTCAGCTCTGCGGCTTTCTGGGAGGAAGAGGCTTGCAGCAGAAGCAAAACAACATGTTCAAATTTAAATCATCAAATCAGTTGTGTGTCTAACTGGATTCGTAATAACAATGTTATATATAGGTTTAAGAGGTGGAAAATTTTGTACAAGTTACTCTACAAACTTAAATCTTGTGTCTGATTTCATGCCTCTTACTTTTGTCTCAAAGCTCTTTCCATTTTAAGGACGAAAAAAGGGTCATTGTTAGAAATAGAATACACTTTTTCAATGTCATTATACAGAGGATAAAAAACAACCAGTGCTATAGTAAATCATTATTACTTATTACATTATTGTGAGTTATTAATACTCATAAGAAGCTCCAGAATGAAAAGGGTTAAGTTAGGAATTGAGAAAAAGTACCTGCTGAATTAAGTTGTTTTGTCCATTTGAGGTTATCCACTATTAAAAATATTTTGAAACTTCTGCATGTGTACCTTATAATTCTGTTAGATGACAAACAAAATGTAGAAAAACATGTTTTTCCCTTTCCACAGTCACATTGTTCCTGAAGTGCTGGCAGTGGTAAGAGCTTCCAGTCAGTAAACAAAGTAGGTGCCATTTAGGTGTATAAGAAAGACAACAAATAAAGTAACAAGGAGTCCACTTTTAGAGTTTCTTTCCTGCTTGTAAGTTAAAAATTAAACATTTTTATAGCAAATGAAACCAGTTATGAAACTCTCACCAAAAAAAAAAAAAAAGGTGGAAAAAACAGTTGGATAATGTAGTGCTTGCTTTTTGCGTCAAAGAGCAAAACATAAAAATGCGAAGTACTTTGCTGACCAGGTAAGGTAGAGGATAACACTTGAATCTGCTCAAAGCTACAAAAGAAATAATAAAAATCTGATGGAGTTTAAATTCTCCGAGCAGTGTGTGTAGTTTAATGGTAGATTTTTTTCTTTAAAGTATTTTTAATGTTTTTCTCTATTCTGTTATGTGATCTGATACAAATGAAGAAATGAACAATCTCACTGTACTGAGCAAACAGCAGGCTAATTGTTCACTTTTTATTGAGTGCACAGAGGAGGAGGGGAATATTTTGTGGTGAGATCAGAAATTTTTGTTTTCCATGAATCTCGTAGTTACTCATCAGAAGGATGCTGTTATTAAAAAGAACGAAAACAACAACCTCCACGTAGATAAATGCTTAAATGAAGAAATCCTTCCTAGCAGTAAAAAGTGGAGATGAATGGTGATATTTAAAATGTCTTGAGTTTGTGGGCATTTCCTAGATTACAAAGATGATCTTACAGGGCCTTTTGCCTCATCTTGTTCTTTATCCAGAGAAATGCCTGGCAGGAGAATGCGTTTTTAGTGAATTTAACGTTGAAATGATGCCACTTAAATAATTTATCTTTAGATCATACTGAAGATTGTTGTATTCATCATCTGTCCAGATGCACAAAGCATGACTTTTCTTATGCTTAGATGAAGCCTTAGATGTGGGATGCTTTTAACTGAGCTAAATGTGAAACACTGGACATTTGGTAAACTAAATGCCCTTTGTCTGGTAGGTGGTGAGATGCAGGGAGCTGTTCAGCTGGAGCTGCAGCACAGCTGTGGTATCTGGCCTTGGAAATGAGGGCTAAGAAACAAGTTCCTCCTTTCATAATACAGCTACATAAAGATATTTTTATTTTTCTCTGTTTACTTACTTTTTGTCATATGATATTTACAGCAAAAGAGTATTAGTCAAAATGACAAGAGTTGTTGTAGAAAGATTTCTCCCAGCAATTGTTGAAGGAAGTGCTTCATTTTTAGAGAAAATGACGTAAAGTTTCCTATATTTTCACTTACTTAAACTTAGCATCCAAACTGAATTCAAGGTGAGTCTGGGAAGAGGCATAATTATATCCGTCACCTTCTACTTCTTTTATTTTTGCTTTTCCCCTCTCACATGCTAACTCCCTACCTCTTAATTTTCGTTTTATTTTTAATGAAGGTTTCATGGACCCTGGGGGTTGGCCATTAATTTTAGGCCATTGTGTGAATGCTAACTACTTAAAAATAGTCATGGAGCCAACCTTGCTTCCTCTCGGGGTTTATCAGTTGGAAGCATCTTCTTTTTATCCCATGTGTAAGCAAAGACCTCTCTGGATTGATGATTTGATCTGTATAATGGAAAATCTAGGCAGGATATCCTTTCTCTGTTATTCCTTGGTGTGATGGCATCAGGTTTGTCTTAAAATGGGGGAAGGGAAGAGGAGGATCCTATTAGCAGACAGAGTGGTATCAAGGGACTCTTAAACTGCAGGCTGGCTGAGGACCTCGTATTTACTTTCCTTGTTGGACTATTTGTGCTTGAAGCTACTCCTCTGACATGTCAGTGGTGGCTTGCTGCTGTGCCCAGAAGCTTGCTTGAATGTTTTGCATTTGGAAGTTGTTGTTGGATACCGAGGGCTGTGAGGGGCTTCTCTGGAGTAATTTTGAACTCTAGCAGACCTTAATGAGATACTGCATTGACAACGTAGATCCAGTCTTATCCTGCAGAAATGCAGTGCCTGAGCTTCCCCTGCCAAGAAAAGAATGTTTCTGTTGTAATTTCGTTATTAAAATGCCTCTGAAATGGATCAGTGCCTAATGTGCAATAGAGGTGCAGTGAATGCTTTATAAGGTGTGTGCGTAGGGAGTAGCAAACATACTCAGAATTATGTTGGAACATTAATAATGTTGGAAAATTATGACCTTGCATTTCAGCATGCTTGTAACTATTTCATGTAATACTCATAGCTTGAAATTTTGCTTGGTGTTTGCAAGGTAGAGGACATTACCAACCTCTCTGATTGTGGGAGAACCTTGGGTTTGGTTGTCCTGTTGCTCAGGACCAGAATCTGTGTAAAAATGACGCTGTCTCTTTATCCCACCATCTGCCCCTTCCTTTGTACAGAAAACACAGTGTAGCTCTGGTGCAAGAGGTGAGTCCTTCTCTGAGTTGGTGCTTCTGTTCTTCTGATTGTGACCTCTGTGTGTTGTGGTGTAACCACAGAGGAGGAACCTGGGATGTGGTTGTGGCTTTGCAAAATAATAATCAGCAGGTATTTGGGGTGCAATGCAAAAAAACATTAAAACTAATAAAAAAAAATGCTGTAATTGCCTCTTTGGACTTTGGAATCTGTAACCCTCCAGTGTTTGTGCCAAGCTGTTGGTACAATTTAAAGTACATGAATTTTTTACTGTTAATTAAGATATATATGGGATCATTGCTTGGGCTTTTGTGGGAGGAGTAAAGATCTTTCCTTCTACACTGCAAAGTGCATCTCGGCTACTTAGAGTTAGCAAAAGTTCTTTTTGTCTTAGCAAACTGATCTGTGACTTTCCATCACCATGGATTAACTGCTGTGTTTCAATTGCATTTAAATGACGTTTGCATTTCTTACAAGAATGTCTTCTAATTTTATGGGGCATATACCTATTTCTGATCTAAAAGCTCAGATAAAAGTTCTTTAAAGGAAGACAAAATGCTGTAAGAAACTTCTACTGCTCTTGCTTACGCTGCTGGAAAATTAAGTTCGTTTTATATAACAGCCTAATGACTATGACTTAAACACAAAATCTCAGTGTTTGCAAGCATTTGTACCTTGGTGCTCTTCATAGTGCCTAGCAAAAGTTTCACAGTTTTTAGCCCCATTCAGCCTATGATTTTGAACTAACGTTTTAAGTCTATGGAGATAACATGTTTTAAGCAGCTGTTGAAAAACCAAAGCAAGGGAAGTTTTTAAAATCTTAAGCCCACCCCTCATGTATTAAATCATTTGAAATCTTACAATTGCTGTTATTTTCAGTCCATTGTGTCTGCTTCCTGTTGGTCAAAGGTTATGAGGATAGGGTGGTGTAGAGTGAGGTGGGAAGCCGGCAGGAAAAAGAAAGCTTTGCTTATTTTGGGGTAGACAAAACTACAGAAATGGCCACGACATTACTTAAATTTTCTGAAGACTTGAAGAGGTAAACTAGTCAAAACCTGTGTTCTTGATGTTGTTTGCTTTTCTGCTTTGTAACTTAAGTATGGAGAGAATTAATTGAAGTGAGTAAACAGGGGTTTCCTTAAAGAGTGTTATCTTTGTGCTTGAAATTTTTTTTTTGTTCAAAAAGAGTTTTCGTTTTGATTTACAAGTTAACTCGGTGAATTCTGTTTCTGAAGTAAGAGCCTAAACCTCTCTACCTGTTTGTTCACTCATATCACTAGCTCTAAAAAAGAAAAACAAGAGAAAGGTTTTGTGCCATGAAATGCAATCAGAAGCTCTGTGATGTCTGTGATGTATTGCTTCAGTACATTGTGGATATGTGTTACGTGTGTTAATACAGCCCTCTAAAAATACATTTTATCTTAATATTTGTGCTGCTACAGAAGAGCTGTCTGTTCACACGGCTGTGAATTGGTTGTGGTTATGTTCTACAAAGCTGTTCATCCTAATAATGTATGTTGCAAGGGTACTGTTACAGTCCAGGAAGGAGTAGAAAACCTTTTTATGTGAGCTGATGAGAGCTAGAGGAGTGTTTTGTAAGCTAATCCAAGTAATTATATTGAAGCATCTTTATTTTCAAGTATCCTGATATGTAGTTGAATTTGCTATTGGTATGTGATGTTACTGGTTTCTGAATTTCTTAATCATTTTGTTACTGCCAGTGAGTTATTTGAATCTTAAAGTGTTGTTTGCCTTATTGGAAAAACAATATTTTTGCTACAATTGAAACACAGGGTTAAGGAGCATAGCGAAAGGAATTTATATATCATAATGTCTTGAAAAAAATTTGGACTCTGTGCTTGTTCATTTTGAAATTAATTTTTCTCTGAAGTTCTTAAGGTCAATTCAGCTCAGAAAAAAACTGCTGGAGTCTAACTGGTAAATATTTTCAGCTGTGTAAAGTGAGAGTGTATTTATCAGACAGAATACTGATTTTTATTTTATTTTAGCTTTGTTTTTCTTAGCAACTCACCCTGCTATCTCTGCACATGCGCATTTCAGATCTGGTGATTTGTAATGGGAAAGTTTATAGTTTTAGTGTAAAAGTGTAGATTGCCATTCCTAATTCTTCCCCTTTTTTATACACAGGGGAAGAATTACATGTTCCTTATATACAAACAAGGAATTCCTTGCAATGCCTCACAGTATATAAAAACTACTGTGCTGATTCTCCCTGTGAAGCTTTGGCAGAACAATAGGTTTCCTTTAGCTTTCCCTTCACTGTGCCTGAGGAAAAGGGCTTGGGTAAGTGTCTGTCCTCTCATCACTGGAGCAGTGGCTGACTCATTTGCAAGAGAGGCTCCTGCTTTGGTCTGCACATACTTGATTTGCAAAGATGTCCATGACTGTACATCCTTGCTGTCATGAGGAATGGATACGCATGGACTGTCAACATGTCCTGAGTTTAATTTGTAGGGATTATTTAAAAGATAGTCTGAATTTCCATTGGAGACTCTGTGTTAATGGATGGCTAGGAGCTTCTTTGATATGACTGGTCGGTTAAACTAGGTTAGTTACTTGGGAGGCAAATGGTCAAAATTATGGGATATCTTTATACCATCATCCTTAATTCATTGCTAAATCCCTCTTAATTCATCATTCCCTATTGAAGCTGGAGAAACTGATGCTTCTGTAGCTCAAATCCCCTTTCTTTTGTAGGGTGTACAAAGCACAAGGTTTAAGACTATGAATATTTTGTTGAAGAGATGATGTACAGAATGCTTGGCCGCCTTCTACAAGAGTAGAAAACTCTCGTATTGTTTGCAAAATGAGCATGCTTGAGTGATCCAGACATGAAGCAGTGGCACAAGAAAGTGTTGTACAGTCATTGCAACTGCAGTGTCCTTTAGAGGATCCAAACCCTGTTAGGAATGGCATGTTTTTACAAAATTCTGGTGTCTCATCTTCCTTTTCCTTGTGTTTAAGTCTTTCACAAATGATGAAAATAGATAGCTACATGGGAGAGTAAAAAGGAAAAAAAGATTAAACTCAGTTTGTACAAAATATTACAGGAAGCACTGGGCTTGTGATCTGGAGAAATGGGAATTTTTCCCCAACTTTTTACAAACACTGCTTCAAAACTACTGTCCTTCTAGAAAATGAGAAATGAATGGATAAAAATATATGGGGAAATAGTTAATCTCCAGCCATTAGAGGGCAAGAAGCTATTGTGGAGTGTAGGCTTGACTTCTCAGCTTTGAATTTTTCACATCTTTATAAATACTGAATTTTTTATTTTTCTGGGTGTTGCTTGATGCAACCTACACCCATGAGCTCGGGGGAATCCAAGTCAAATGGCATGGTTGGTGTCTTCTCTGCCATGTCTTGTTACAGGAGTCCTGTCAGCATGGTGGTAATCCTTGTGATAAGCAATGGACAGAGACTTCTAAAAACAGGGCAGAGGCTGCCCTGAATGATTGCTTTCTTAGATTAAGAGTTGTGGGGAGAAGTGACTTCAAATTAAAAGCTGATGAAAAGACTGAAGCAACTTTTAAAAAAAACTTCAACAAACAAACCTTTGTCTGGTGAATACACAAAAACATTATTTCTTAAATAAATCAATGTGATACAAAACCAGATTGTAATTTAGTTAAGTGATCACAAACACTGTCAAAGAGGCTGATCTTTAGGGGAAATCTGAAGGAAGGAGATGTCTTGCCCTTGCTTATTTGTTCAGGAAGCCTTCAAAAGATAGATGAGAGATGCAGGAGAGGAGGAAGAATGATCCAAATCTGGTATCAGTGGTAGAGCAAAAAGCAATAGGGGGAGACTTGCAAGAGGGAGAGAGTCAAATAAGAACACAGGTCTTTCTAAGTAGAACCCTCAAAATAGGAAAAGAGGCCCAAAAGTACAATAAAGCAAGTCAATAAATGGAGAACTTTAAAATAGAAGATGATGTAATCAGAATGAGAGAAGGGAGATTCTCCTGGCAGCATTATTTCAAATAGGATGGATATGGGAAAGACTAGAGAGGGGAATGATCAGAGCATGCTCACGATCAGAGAGGAAATGACCAAATTTTAGAAATATTTTGGGAAACAGGGCAGCAAACCAAAGACCATGAAGATGTGTGAGTAAGGGATCTGCAATAGCTGTATTTCTCCTTGTGCCAAGGCAGACCTCATGCCATGAATGTGTCTTCATTACTGACAAAGGAGTGAGATGGAGTGGTGAGAGAAGATGGCAAAGCTAATATCAGTGATGGGGAACGTGTTCCCAGCAAGTTCCTTGGACTTATGTCTTGGCCACACAGGATAGGTGGTGGAGGAGAACAACCAGAAGTGAAAAGGTAGGTTTGCAAGAGAGCAGAACCAATGGAACTTTTATAGGCATTTCAATTGGATTAGAGGATGTAGGAATAGAGAGAGACAGTCACTGGTCCTGGCTTGGAGACAGTGAAATGGGGGCTCAAGTCCTGGTGCTGCTGCCGGGCTCCTGCTTTATGGCTCTGTATAGCTCTAAATAGGTTCTTCTTTGGTGAAGAGATGGTGGTAATTCCCTGGTGTGCAGGAATAAGTTCGTGCTTGCCATTAGAAAATTTCTGGCATGTTGCAGAAAATATTTACTGAAACCAGTTGTAATGAGGATCAGTTTAATGTGAATTAGATGATACAGACCTGGCCGCACAATTGCGGAATAGGGATAACAGTGTAGAAAAAAAAGATGCAAAAGGCAACAAAAAGTTAAGAATTCCCATGCAAAATGGAGAGAACAATGAAGATATTCAGTTAGTCTCAAATTCACAAAATAAAGCAGCAATCTGTGCTACGTTGTCTGCATTTTATTTTGTCCCTTTTCTGGTGCTTTAATTAAGGCTGAGAGACTCGTTCACGTGCTGAAACATCAGTTATGAAACAGAGCTCACAGTAAATGTGTGTGGAAGTATTGTTCTGCTGTATTTTCAGTGTTTTGTTTATTTAACAAGCTAAAGTTAGAATCGACAGCACAAGACTAGAAAATGGTGACAATAGTTTGAAAACAGGAAATTTTGGCTTTGTGTGTATTCGGAACAGATGATCAGGATGATGGCCAGGAGAGTGGAAACTTCCACTGAGACTGTTTTTTCCTTATTTTGCTCAGTGAGAAAAGATGGTGCTTCCTGGAAAACAAGTCTTAAGTATTTAAAGAAAGTCATAACATATTCAGTATTTTCCTCATATCACATTTGTTTGTTTTCCAGCAATCTGTTTATACTTCTTAGTAGCTAGCACTACTGAGAGCAGAGTGTTTCGACTATTGTCAAATCATGAAATTGCAGATTCTGCTGTATAGAATTAAGACACTGAATATGCTTTGGGTTTTTTTTGTTCTAGGTCTAGTTGTTCTATCTTGGGTTTCAAAAAATAATTTTTAGGGAAGAGGCTAAGAGGATGTCTATTGCCAATTGGTGCTATGAGAAGGGTTTCAGAAATAACTAGCATTACCTCTTCTTCAGTGCCAGTTGTTCATGATATGGCCTTTAAAAAAGAAACCAGATTAAAAAAACCCACAAATCCTACCAACCAAAAAGGTTTTAAAAGAAAATGCTTTCTTTAAAACACCCCAAAATAAAAAATCTCTTTAGAAATCCTTATGGAAATCTGCAAGTGTTAATTTCTTAGAGAAAACATTTGAAATTTTGCAATTTCACTCTGTTGGAGTTAGTCCTGCAAGCTGGAAGAGCAGCAAGTGGAAGAAGTCAAGTCCTGTAGTTGAAGTATCGTTACCTAATGTGACCTCTTTCTGGTACTTCCTAGCAGTCCTCCCAAGGACATGCCTTGTGGGATGCAGCTCCTCAGTGATAGTTGTCACTGGTCTAAGCTGACCACAAACGGGATTTAAAAAGAAGCACGGTGTGAAGGAACACTTTTATTTTTGTTTCATTTGAGCTTCTACTGGGATGCAGAGCACGGGTCTAATGCACATGTCAGTGAAGCTGTGCCAGAGGTGTTGTTTGTCTTCTACGATGGCTGGAATACCTGGACACTGGAAATGTGGAGGCAAAAAGGAGCAGAAATACTCAGCTGCTGTTTGGGATCCTTTTTCTGGTTGTTTGTCAAAGACATGTACCAATTTCACTGTTGTTTAACCTTTGCACTGGAAAATAAGGAGAAAGAGAGGAATAGATTACATAGATGGGAGCAAAATTCATGAAGAAAATTAAATCTTGATCCCAGCAGACAATTGAAAAATGCTCAATAGTTGCTACAGGACTTAAATGTCCACAAGAGCATTATGAAGTCACCTCAGGCTGTGTCTTTTGCTGTTCCTACCTCTCTGGTTCATGTTCTGCCTTCTGTCTTCTGTTTACTTCATAAGTTCTTTTGGAGTAAGGAAATGTCTTCTTGTGCATTTATGAAACACCAAGTACTTTTTTGGAGCCTTCCTTGTGCCCCTGGGTAAGTAATTTCTTTCTGCCAGGTCTTAGTTGATGTCTCTGAGAAAGGAGGATGCCAAGGATGCCAAATAGTGCCCTTTTAAAGCACTGTGTGAGTACAGAGATGAAAACCTAAACACAAACATCTGCACACTTGAGAGATGAGATGGAAAGCCTGAGATTTGTAATTTTATTCTTGGGTTTACTGGTCATACACAGGGAAAGATTTATTAGCAGTGTTACAGAGGTGGGGTGGAAGGGATACCCTCTGACTTAGTCAGTGCTCAGGAGTTTTGAAAGGTTTTTTTGACTGGATGCTACCCAAAAGAAAAATAGTGGCAAATGTGCTAGAAGGGGAAAATCAGCCTTAAGCAACTTTAGAATGGCGGGTAGTAACACAGGAAACCTTTACAGAACCTTTCTGTAGGAAACTACAGAAGGATAATTGATCAGTTTATCAGTAAGCAGTCACTTGGCTATGTGAGAGCCAAATCTGTAAAAGGAAAAGCTGTCTTTGATTTAGCATCTCTAAGCTTGTATTTGAACATGTCATGTAATTATTTTGGCCTCTTGAGCAACAACTTAAGGGGATCAAAACAGAAGGTTAAATCCTTTTAAAAATATAAATTATCTGCTCTTGCCTGCCCCCTTCCTCCTTCCCTTTCCATTTGAATATACATCCCCTATTTTCTACATCTTTGAACTACAGGCAGTAGCTGAATGAGGTACTTCTCAAGTGTATATGAGCAAAGGGGAAGGGAAAATAATCCATCAATGTAAAGATTAAGGGAAATACAGCTACAGCTTCTTCAACAGGTATACCTCTTGTAAGTAGAATATCTTGTTAATTCTGTGTACTGCATACAGTAGTATGCAGTAGTTAAAAAAAGAGCCAAAAACCAACTAAACCCTAACACTGCTGCATGATGCTTTCTGTCAATTTCTTAGCTCATTCATTCACCCTGAAATCAGCAGTTTGCATATACCATAGTAAAAAAAACCCTAATCATAGGAATGCCTTGGTTTTATTTTGTAAACTACTCAAAATGCTGAAAAATACAGAATTCCACTGTTCCTTTGATCATTTGATGCTCTGTGGGTTAGCAGCTTGTCACATTTCAGCCTCCTTCAAAGCAAGCAAACAAGCTCGTTTCTATAGTTATGATGGTCTCATGATGCGATGGTCTCATGACAGAAGCAGGACAATGTTTGGCAGGCGTGGTGCTGTCCTGTGTTAGGCCAGCTGATGTGCTCTGCAGCCCAGAGAGGCTGAGAGGCACACAAGGCCTTTCTTAGACTGAGGGAAAAGCAGCAAACCTTGTTAAACTGTGCTTTGTAATAATTTACAAAGCCTACACAGGCTTTTGGTGAACTTGGTTGCCGTGATGTTCGCCTTGATAAAAGGAGCCATTTTTCTTCTGAATTAGGTATTTGCTCTGCAGCAGTGTTTAGTGACTAAGTGCTAGTATAGTTTTAAAATATATATTTTAAACCCTATTTATAACATATTTTATATATTTGAGTGAATATTTCACTTAAATATTTGCTCAAATTTCTTCCCAGAATTAAACGACTACAAAGTGTTTAAATCGTATTCTGGCTATTTTTTCGACTTCTCAAACTTAAAGCAGTTGACTTCTAGCACAGAAAACCAGTGTTTGATAATGTATCACTGATAATAACATCAGTTATGTGACAGATAAATAATTGATGCCTTTAATTTTTCCTGTGATATAAATTGGTTGCATCTCTTTGAGTGATTATGACAAGTAGTTTGTTGCATGCTCTTCTGTAAAAGAAAACACAAAATTTCTAAACAAAAATGCCCAAATGAGTTAAAAAAAAAAGAGAAAGAGATAAAACTTGCATAAGTACATATTTACTCATGTGCACTCTCTCTTTTTGAGATTGCTCTTTGGAAAGCTGTTGCTGAAGAAGCTCTTCCTTGCACATATAACACAAATAGCACAAAATTGTGTGCTTCAGCGGGGCACTGCACAGCTTTCGTTGCAGCGACAAATACTGAAATGTTAAAAATAGATCAAGCTTTAAGAATCCCAGATATTTTCAAATAACAAAGGGTGATTTATGTGAGCTCATTTTGCACTTTGACAAAGTATAGAGGCGCTTTTGTACTATGATTAGCAAGGGTGCTGATGTCAGTTCGCTTGTCTAGCTTTAAGCTTTATTCTGCTGCTAAATTGTGCTTTGTACTGTAGTCCAGAGAACCTTTGTATCTGCCTTGTTAGTGTGTAGTTTATGGAATTGCTTTTGTTTTTGAATATAATCTGTGCCAGTTTCAGAGTGTGACTCACTATAGGACTGAAATAAATGTTCGCATATGCACTATGTGAAAACTCTTCAAAAATAGTAGCAGGTGCTAGCAGGCTAAATTCAATGTTTTAAATACTTAAGAGTTGCTGTTTTGTAGCCCGAAGGGCTGAAAGGAAATTTTTTCTTAGCTCAGTGTTTTTTCTCAGTTTTAGAGTCCTATTTACTCATTAATACTCAACAGAAATTGTCAGCATTGCTAAGAACCTTTAATTCCCTAACACATTACTAGAAATAAACTTTTAGAAGAGGCGTGCCTGGTTGATACAGAGTTGATGGAGTTTTTTTGGATGGGGTTTTGTTGTTGCACAAACTGTGAGACAAAATGCATCATGCTTCTCAATTGCTCTTGTTCCTCTCCTATCTCTAATCTCTTTCCTCCCGATTTCTGCTTTGAAAGTTTCATCTGACTGACTGAAGGCTGAAGTTAAAGATAAAGCTTGTTTCTGAAGCAGTTTGTAGCAGTTATCTGTGATCAGCCTTGCCTGGAGAGAGATTCCTCTACTGAAGTTTCCTATTATCCCAGCATCTAAGTTGTCACTTAATTTGGAAGCAGGAAATAAAACAAACTCTGCTAATGTTTTTGGGTTGCTGTTAAATGGTGCTTATCCAGCTGTGCTGCTAGGGTATACTCACATTTGAAATCTAAATTGAAGAGGTTTAATCTATTACATCTTCTACATTTTAACTGTTCACCCAGTTAAACTTACTGCTACCATGGAAATAGTTGCTTGAGACTTTGACTTGATTCACACAGTTCAGCATTTAAAAACAGATGCTGTTATTCTGAACTACAATAAATACAATTGTTTTGTAAAGTATAGACATTATCTTAAAATCAAAAAACTTTTAGAGCTTTGGTAGTCGGAGAATGGATCACAAGCCTTAATTAAGCTGTCTGTCCTTTTTCCTTTTCTCCTGTTTTCTGTATTAGGTTTTCATAATAGCTTTCAAAGCTTGATACCCCAAAAAGGCATGCCTACGTCACAGTGATGGTTTTGTGAGTCTCTGGGGCAAAGCCGACAGCACTCGTTCAGAGGGGGAGATGGCAGTGCAGTTCTTGCTCCTTGCCCCTTATGTCCTCCTTCCACTAGCTTGTTTGAAGGTAGCACCTACAAAAAATGAAATGAATGCACTCTTGTGCCTCACAAAAATGGCTGTGAATCTTTCCCTAGTACAGAGGAAGAAACTCTTGTTTTCAAAGCTGCTGTCACAGTGTTTAAAGGACATCACACATCTTGACCCCTTCTGGGACCATCCTTGCTGATTCCTTTCCTTTCCTTGGTTAGCACACAGCCGGGGCTGGCAGAAAGGAAAATGCACTCACCTCTCTTATTTATACATTTCTTCCACTGTTTGGGGGTTTTTTTGGTTGNAAAGGACTTGCTGACAACCTTCTTTGAATATCCTAAAGAAGTTTAAACTGGGGTGCCGTGGGGCATGGTGCGAGTCTGTGGTGTAATGCACAGTGGCTTGGCTACTGCACTGATTTACCTTGATCTCCACCTTTGCTGAAAAGTCTAAGTACAAATGGATGACACAGGGCTGACTCCCCACTGTGTCTGGGCTCTGCTTCCAGATTTCTCAGTGTGAAACCTGTGCAGTTCTCCTAGTGAGCAATGGCAGTATGTCTGGTTTCTCCTGCTATGTCCATTATCCTGGCACTGGGGTATAAAAAGAAGCTGCTAGCATAATATTGCTGGTAGAGCTGAGGAACAAAAGTGCAGCCAAGTGGGGCAATAAAGATGCTGTTGGAAGCAGCTGGACAGCTGTATGCTGAGCTTGGTTGTGTGGTTTGAGTTAAGGTCTTTGATGAGAGTTACGGCAGGTGATGGAGGCCCACCGGATGAAAGGCAGCTGAGGATTAGTTAGAGAATGAGACATTTTGCTTTTGCTTTTCTCTTAGACCAGCTTCTTTCTGCAGCATCAGGAGGGCTGGTATAATAGGCACAGTGTGAGACTATCAAATTAATTTCTTCTGTGTCTTCCCCAGAGACTGGTTTTATGTGTTAAAACTATAACATTTGGTTATTTTCTCCATCCCCATCTCTCTAACAGTTTCAAAAAAAAAAGAATAAAGTTGCTCTTTTTCTGTAAGAAGTACTACTGTAGAAATGTGATGAGGTTCTGAGTGCAGAGTTCTCCTGGCATCGAGGTGCGTGTACAATGTGAGCATTGTCTGTTCTTTAAATGCAGGTCACTATGGTTCAGTATCAGTGAAAAATTCAGTTAAAATGCATCAGCCTGAAACAACAGGAATTGGAAACAAAACACCATGGAGCACTTAAAGATTTATTTTAATTTGTCTTTCCAATGCCTGTGAGAGCTTCCTTCAGAAGCCCTTTTTGTGTGCTTTTTTTCCCCCCCTCCTGGTCTCCACCCCACTTTTTTCTTTAGTGTATTCATGCTTTCTCATCTTGTAAACAGTGATTTAATTTATATATCCACTTGTTGCAAACCAAGCCAAGATAAAAAAATTATAATAAAAATTCACTAATCCTCAAGTCCATTGCTGTAACAATAAATAACCTAAATAAATAAGTAACCTAAATAATGTTAAATGTGGTATTTGGTGTGTAATCTCTTGTATAATTATTGAACTACTTATTAGTACTTGGTTCAACCCAGGCTGAAACCACACATATAAGATCTTAAAGGGTGATTTCTTCCTTCTAATTTCTCTTCCTTTTCTCTGTCCCCGATTTCCAGGCATGGAAGAGAAGATGGTTTGTGCTTCGGAGCGGCCGCTTAACGGGGGATCCGGATGTATTGGAATACTACAAAAATGACCATGCCAAGAAGCCTATCCGTATTATTGACTTAAATTTGTGTCAACAAGTGGATGCTGGATTAACGTTCAACAAAAAGGAGTTTGAAAACAGCTATATTTTTGATATCAACACTATAGACCGAGTTTTCTATTTGGTAGCAGACAGCGAGGAGGAGATGAATAAGTGGGTTCGATGTATCTGTGATATCTGTGGGTTCAACCCTACAGATGAGGGTAAGTTCTGTTGCTTATTCTGAGAAAGTGCGGTGCCTACGTGTGAAGAATGTTTCAAAGATCAGATGACTATCTTTAGCTGGCGTATGTTTTAAAACTTGTGTGTATTGGCATTGAAAGTTCCTTGTTACCCTGAAAAAAAGTAAGCAGAACAGAGGGAGATATTCAGAATTTGTTACAAATTAAGTGTGCCGTAGAACTTGGATGACGCTCTTCTGTTCTTCATGATGTTAGGTCTTGGGAGTACAGGAAAAATCTCTAAGTAAAATCATGCGCAGCAGTAGATCTTCATAAGCATCAAAGGAGTCACATTTGGTATAAAAACATATGGTTATGCAAGCAGGAATGAGTGCAAAATGTCAGGTTTCTAATATTACCGTTTCTCCGTCTGCTTTGAAACTTAAGGGAAAAGAAATCCACCACCCAGCAGCTGAGACAAACAAAAAATAACCTGTAGTTCTGCACTGTGCAACTCGAGTCCTACCAAAATAGATATTGTCTGAAGGCAGCTTGTAGGAAACATGATGGTGTGTTTATTTCCTTGCACATACCTTGTGGCCATTGCTTGTCCTGAATCCATTCTTATTTATTTACTTATTATTCCTGCATTCCTTTTGGAGATTAGTGGGTTACATGACTTGCTGTAGCTCTGTGCACAGTTCCAGGAAAAGATTAAATAGGAGTGGTAAGAGGGTTATACATAAGGCATGCCTGACTGAAGGGGCTAGAATTAAATCCCTTCTCTCTGTAGGATTGTGGATTGAGGGAGGTGAAGGAGAAAAAGGGGCTTGCATCACTTTGCTCCAGCCAAGTCTTCAAAAATGACTGGAAAATACTGTTGTGTTCTGAAGAAGGGGCCCTTTTCTTTCTCCTTATTGCAATTTTGAACCACAACTTTGTCATGAAAACCTCATCTAACAGCCACTCTAATGGCAAATTCAGGGAAGAATGCTTCTTTTGACAGTTCCATCATATTTTTGTGGCATCCTGAGCACACCCAGGACTCACAGCACGTCTCAGAAAGCGACTGCCATGGGATTCAGTGCTTAGCCTACCAGGTGTCCCTGCATTCCGGAGAGGGATGGGCAGGGGGACAACACACCAGTGCAGCTGTGGGCAGAAGTCCTTGGTTCTGGGGACAAACTGGGAATCTGGGATCTAAGGAGGAAACGTGTTCACCTGGCAGCTCTTTGGTAGAGCACAAAGGAGCACATGTCCATTGCACGGAACAGAGAAACCATCAGACCTTTCCTCTGAGAGCTGGTGTACTGTTAGTCCTTAGTTTTCTGTCAGTGCAGTTTTCTGTCATTGAACTGAAGATGAAACCTGCTGTGGATGTGGAAAGATGTTGCTTCAGTCAATTGTATCAATAACTTCTCCCCATTGTACTCTCATTGCATGTTTCATCTTTGGCATTTTAGCTTTGGCTGAATTATTCCAACACTTTTACTTCACACAACTGAGAGCTGACAGTACTGTCTGTTTTGTGGGTTTAGTGATGCCTTGCAGTGCACTGAGGGAGAATTAAAAAAAAAAGGAAAATGGGAAAATCAGTTGCTGAGTGTTTATTGCCAAGTTCTTATTTTTCCAAGATGAATCTTCCTGCCAAAGGAAGAGCCGGTTGTAAATGTACTTTATGAAATCTGTGTTCACCTGCAGTTTATTTTGGGCAGTTAAAGAACAGGTGAAGTTCAGACTATAAAAATGCACTATTATTTTAGTCTGGAGCTAAACAAAAGGAGTATGGGGCATAACTGATCCTTCTATTACCCTGTGGTAGCAGAAGACAGTTTTCTTTGAAGCTGGAGAAAATGTCTCTTGCCAGACTGATTAAGGGTTGTGTTGTGAGTGACTGGTCATTGGCATCCTTTGCTCAGTCAAGAACTAGTGCCACTAGCCCTATTGCTCCTGCTGGGGTTCATTTGGAAACACAGGAACATTGCCTCCTTGGATTTATAAAGAAAAAATTTGCAAGATGGCAGTGGCTAGTGGTTATTAGAATAAATGTGGACTTGTTGTTTGGTGTTGGGACAAATGAGGGAGAAAGAGATGCTTGAAACTGTAGAGAGACCAGAAAAATAAAGTTCAGTTGTAGCTCTGAGCTACTCCTTTCATACATAAAAAGACTCAGCAATTCCTGTGATATAAAGTTTGGGTTTTGTTTTATTTCATTAAAAATTATTTGGAGTACTCATTTCTACCTAATGCTTTGTTTTGACCTTCCAACTAGAAATTGATCTATGCGTGTGAAATGTCTTCAGTGTGGAGACTTGCAATGTTACATTTGTATTTGAACAGAGTAGATAAATTTATTTTCTTCAATCATATTTACAAGCATTGAGTGTTCACATTTCTGGTTGCATCATAGTGTAGTCTAATCTGTAATGATTGCATTACAGTTACAATATAGGCAATATTTGGCTTTTTACAGGGATTTTCTTTTAAGAAAGGTTTCACCGTGATTTAGATATTATAAACAAGACAGAAACAGGAAGGAAATTTTATTTTAAATAGGGCAAATAATTCTTTTACTTTAAAAAATAAATTTCTGGGTACTTTTTATGTTTTTTTTTAGCTAATGCTTCTTGTTTTCAAATAGAAGCTGTAAAACATTTCTTTCTGTAGCATCTTTCTGTTTAAAACGCATATTGCAAAGTTGGGGTGCACTGCACATGAGCATTGAGTTTGGGTTTGCCACAGAGTTTCATACTGTACTTTGAGCATTCATAGTTTCTCTGTAAGATCATGATATAATAGATCATCCAGAGGTTAAAATGGAACTGTAAGGCAAAAATGTGTCATCAGTGTTTCACTTTGAACTTTAGTGAGAGGTAGTCTGGGATGGAGAGACTGAATGAACCAGATGGGTAATGGCTATTTTATGCCTGCTGCTGTGGAGACGTCCTCTGAAATACTGTGGCCTGAACTTTCAGAAGGATGAGGGTAAATGTTTAAATAAAGTTATCTGTTATCTGTTGTTATCTGAAGAGAGAACTTGTTTTTCTCTGAGTGATGTAACGATAAAGAAAACCCTTCAAAGGATATCTAAGCACAGGCTGTGAAAGTCCTTCCTAGAATTTAGTAGACATCTGTGATGAGTGTTTTATATGTGACCTAGCTCCATGTTTCTGTAATTTAGTGAATTGCGTGCTTGGCAGAGCAGGGGAAGGAGGAAATGATCTTACTATATGCAAACATATTACTTGCATGTATTCAATTGAATAAAGATAGCAGTAGCAAAATAAACCAGAAGAAACAGCAGCGTAGAGAAGAAGAGGTAAAAAGGGAAGAACAAGATGTTGAAATCAACAATTACATTTACACAAATAATAAAATGTGAAAAAAGTTTCTGTCATCTTAAGGACCATACATTGAAGGAGCTGCAGCTTGCTTCACAAATGATGCTTTCAAAGTTTCTGTTCTGGCTGCTGCTATCTGGTGTATGCCCTCATGCCTTTTTGCCTTTTGAGCAATAAAATTATTTTGGGGCAACCATGCTTTTTTTTAAATGATATTCTGATAATCCATGCACTGCAGGTTGATCACAGCTTGGGTGCAATATCAGAGGCTGACAGGATGAACATAATTTCACCTTCCCATCCTGACTCCTTGTATTTGATAAATAAATAGTGGGTATTAGAGGTGTTTAGGGTGCTCTTCCTGCATGAAGGGTCTACCTGTAAGAAATAAAAAATGTTCTTCTTCGACAGCTTTAACAAGTTGATGACAGGGCCTGGCACACTTGGCAAAGCAAAATCACCATCCCAATAGCATATGTTGAATATTCGAGACCTTTGTCATTAAAGGGCTCAAAAGTGAAGAGAAATAGCTGAGCTTCTAGATGAAGGAAGGGAGGCTCTGGAAGGGCATAAAGAGAAGGTCAAGGACAGAGTAATAAGCTTAAAAAAATTTTGCAACAAGTTGCACTATGGAGATGATGTACTTAATGAAGAGTTGAGGCATTTTTGTGTCTCTTATTATGATTAGCTAGAGAGAATTGTTGGCTCAAAGGTGACATGCCAGAAGGATAGGTGACTGATGACCTGGAGCGCAGTAAAAAAATAACAAAAGACCTGAATTAAGCATTAGGAGAGAAACCCTCCAGAGAAGAGTTGTGGGTCTTCTGTCACAGAAGTGTGGCAGTAGGTTGAGAAGGAATAGTGGCACAAAGGCATCTCTTTTGTGAAGGCTCTTTTGGTTGCTTCCTTTGAGTAAGTAAAGTTTGGGGGATAAAGGCCACTGAGACATACAAATATGATTTTTTTTAAGGGTGGAATTACTGAGAGGAAGGTGATGATAGACTGTGAAGAATGAGTCTGGAGCTTTCTAGAAAGCTTTCTAGAGCTTTCTAGAAAAATTGCATAGGAATAATCAAGGATTTGATAGAGCTGGTAGCTGGTGGCTCGAGCTGAGATGATCGTTGCCTGTTATCCAAAGGAGAAAGAGAAGACAGCAGACAGAACTAAGATGTCCTCTGCTTCAGATGATGTAGTAGAAAAACAGGTGGTTAAGTGAGATGGTGGTGATGATTAATAGAGCACAAAATCTGCAGCAATAGGGCTTCCCTTACAAGATGTGAGGCAAAATTACATATATTTTAAAAACTAATTTACTATCAGGGGTATGATCAGAATCTTAATCTTGAGTCAGTTTGAGGTCATTATCTTAAGCTGACAGCTGCATGTAACAGAAGCTCACATGAAAGGTGATTCTGCTCTTCCTTGAGGAAAAATAAACTGAATCAATTATGCTTAGGAAATTAACTTATTTTTCTCTTGTTTCTGCTGGACACCTCTTGTGCTATTAACATTACTGTTGAGTCGATGGGAGAAGGGTTGAAAAAGTGTTTTTCAGGTTGCTATCCTGTCAGTCACAACGTGCTGGGAGGCAGCACAGGGAATGATGGAAGCCTCCCTGCAACACAGAGATACCTACAGCCCAGGAACTGAACTGGAGCCCCAGCTGGGAAAGGTCACCATGTGCTCAGAGCAGCATGCTCTGCCAAGGAAAGCTTCGGGCCTTTTTGGTGAAGAAAAAGAATTCCCAGGCTTTTTAGTGTGGTGGGCAGCGCTGTTTCTCTTCACGAGCACCTACAGAAGTTAGTCTAGAACAGGAATCCTTGGTTATTTTTCCTGTGTCACCCAGCCTGTGTGCCATCTGAAGATGGAGAGAACAGGCTACAGATGTTTGTCTTATTTCTGCTTTTAAATCAATAGTCTTCACAAGAAAATTGCAGGTGGAGAGGGCGAGTCAATTCTGACTGCAAATGCTTCTGGTATTTTCAAATATTAAATGGGTAACCAAAAGTGCAGCTTAAAATTACGCATGAACTGCAGATAGTAAGGACTGAATTTTAGATGTTAGCTCTGAAAGCTGGAAACTTCAGCGTGTGATGGAACCTAGAACAGTCAGTCGTGTTTCTGGTTTGGATGCAGGAGGCAGGGTTGTCCTGGACATGGTGTGCAAAACTGAATTCTTCATTCCTTAAATAGGGTATCATGTTTATCTTCAGAAAGAGATACTGTGAGATTATATTAAACTAAGAATATAAACCTGTGAAATGCATAAGAAGTTTTTATTAGAGCATTTTAAAGGACTTTCTCTGGGTGTAGCAGAAAGGTTCAGTATGGAGCTTTACTGCTTGGATTTCATACTGATGCCAAGCTGATCACTTAATGCCAAAACCCAAATCCATGCTCATGTGTCTGTGCCCCTTCTGGGCTAGATCTGGCTTTCATCTATCGAGTTAATGTGTGAGCAGAGCAAGTCCCCACTGGCACACATGTGCTTGTGCGCTGTGCATGCACATGTGGCCCTTTGATCCCAGGATCTGTCAAACAAAGAAGTTCTTTTAAGGTTTCAGCTGAAGGTATGAAGATTTTTTTTTTGTTTGTTGTTGTTGTTTTTTAATTATGGCTCTTACTATTGTATCTGTGAATTTCTGCACAAGTTATTGCTCTGATATTCTGTTGGCCACTGATTATTTTAATAACACCTGCATTACAGTAAGTGGATGGAATGAAACATCTCAGAAGAATAGAAGAATCATGCCATTGCACATCTGTTGCTGATTCACTGTTGCAATGGAAAAATCCCATTACTGTTTTCATATTGTTACCTACAATGTGCAAAGAATGCATTTTCTTACTTTGCAATTTCGACATTTAAAGAAATGCGTGCTGTAATGAGGCCTCTATGTTTTGTTCACTATGAGAACATTTCAAGTTTTTGCATAATTATAATATTAAGAGACTGTACATCATAGTGTAGAAAACAATTTTATTTTTGCTTTCATTAAAAAAACAACAACAAAAACCAAAATACAAACCCAATCCTAAATGGAAACTCCCACACTCATGTTTTCTAGGTTGTACACAAAACACAAATATAGGAACTTGTGGAATAAAGAAGTTTTATATAGTTAAGAAGGAAGAAAGTGGAGCCTTTTATTGTTATTCTTGTTCAGAAAATGCTCTTTTTACCTCATTAATTTTATAAGATACAAAAATGGTTATGAGGAAAAAAAGTATAAATTCTAGTGAAAATGAAGCCTATAACTGCTCATAACAAGCCGACTGAGAAAAGATAAAACTCTCGCCCTGTTTTGAGAAAGCTGCTTGTTCTAGCTGTACTGAATGCAGGAATTATAAAAACAAAATAGGATTCTTGTTAGACTCATTTGCATGCTAAATATTCTGGCTGCTTTTCCAGCTCCCAGTTATTTCAAAGCAGTCCGAGTGTCTGAGCTCTGGGAACAAACCAAATGACTTACAACGCTCTTTGGTGTGCAGATGACCCCTTCCCTAAAAGTCTGCTAGTCCAAAGTGGAGCAAGTTGATGATTGTACTCTTTGAAATCATAATTGGCTGCTGGGAGAGAAACTTTCCTTCATATCAGCTGCAGGAGTATGTGGCTGAAGAGAATGTTTGAGAGGGTGCAAATAGGCAAACAGCCTTCATTTGCTCAGTGATGAAAGTTTTAACATTACTGCTTCCCTCCTAGTCAAATTTGAAATGGCATCAATGCATAAAGCAAATCTGAAGTGCTTTAGACCAAGTTCAGTAGATCTTTAAATCTGGCATTGGCCCACACTCTTTAACACATACAAAAGGCCTGTATGAGAATGAATTTCAGATCAGAAAGTTGGTATTTTAATAGTTAATGCTTTCTATGCTGAAAAAACAAACAAACAACAAAACCCAAACTCAACCAAACCACACAAACACCCATCTCAAACAAACCCCACAGAGATCTGCAGGAGTATCAGGGATTTTATCAAGTATTATCTGTGTCAATATAAATGAGGCAGCTCATCAGAAGGAAAGTGTCCCTAAAAATCCATTAACATTAATGGGCTCCAAATCCTTGCTCAGAGAAGAGATCATAAAGCTTCCAGACAGCTGGACAGCATCACCTTGAATATTCAGTAACAATTGAAAGGGAAAGGTTAGGAAAGGAACAGAATGAATCATTGTTATGTCTTTGTAAATCAGTGTGTCCCAGACTTCTTTTTTTTTTTTTGTGCTTTGTGTGCAATAGTTAGTTTCCCTTCTCAGCAAAGAAAATGTAGCAGAGCTGGGAAAGGTGAGGGTAAAGGGAAACTAGATGTGCCATGAAATGACTTCTGCACGAGGAAAAATTAAGCAGCACCAACTCAGTAAAAACTATTACAAAGTCGTGTAAAGTTGGGAATGGGAATTTTGAGTAGGAGGCAATTGTTCACAGTTTCTTTGAAGATGGGAGCTGAAATATATCAAGTGAAGCTATCGAGGCAGCAGGTTTAAAAGGAAGTGGGTTTTCATGTCATGTGTAATAAGGTGTGGACCTCACTGCCACAGGATGGTAGTAAAGGTCAAAAATATAAAGGCACTCAAAGAAATAGGAGAAATTCAGAGAACAGTGTGTCGGAGGCTGGTCAGCAGAGGCTGTGGAAGCAACCTCTGTCTTGGGGTTGTCTCCAGAACCTGGAGCAGTATATCAGACTTTGTGGATACATTGGTCCTCTTTCAAAAGTCTTGATTTTATTTTTCTGTAGAAAGTTACCCTTGAGTCTTGTTACTCTTCCTGGGAATGCCAGTGCACGGTCTGTTTAATTGCATCAGGTCACGTAGGCATCTTACCGTGTACCTGTTGGGCTCTCCTGACTGCATGAGGGCTGCCTGACACACCCATCTTCCCTGGAAGCCCCAAGGATATCCTGTTTGATTTCTTTTTTTCCCCTGGTGTGAACTTGGCACCAAGCAGTTCCAATGACATGAAGATTGTGCATAGCCCGGGCCCAGGAATGGGGTGGGGACTGTGGCACAGGGAAGCTCTTGAGGATTTCATCTCTAAGTGTGGTCAAAGAATGTTGTATTTGGCAGGAAAGTTTTCTTCCCCAATCTTACTGGTACATAAATTTACTTGTATTCCTCAGTTCTGCAGGGGACAGGGCAGAGAGCTGCTTGTCCCTTCTCCCACTGCCACTTTTCCAGGAACAAGAAGTACATTCCTGGTAGGTCCATTCAGGCACTTCTCTGTTCCTGCTGTTGAGCCCCTGCATTAGGGGAATCAAGAAACATTAGTAGGTGCCTCAAAGAGGCTCCTTCAAGCGCTCACATTTCCTAAATGATAGAGCATTTTTCATGTTTTATATTTCAGCATGTGGAAAATAAACTACTTTTTTAGTAGCTTTTGCGTCCGAGTACTGTTTTATGTGAAAGGAAAAAAGAAGTGACTCTAGAATACAAATAAATAGGAAGTGCATAAGAATTATAAAGACAAGGGAATTTAAGTAAACATTGGCTATTTTAAGTAACAGTTTTCAGGGAACAATTAATGTAATGATTTTTATTTTTTTTCCCCCATTTTTCTAAACCACAGGACGTGGTCTGGAATTTTCAGGAATATGTGTTTCAAGAAATGTAATGTATAAAGATTTTATTAATATAAACATCTCTATACAATTATTTATCTGATCTGGGTGCATCAATTTATTTTTATGTGTGTGATCCCTCGATACATTCTGGTTTTTCCTTTCTTCTGCTAACTGGTTTGATGAATAGGTCAGTCACAACCCTTCACAATAACTCTTTTAGGCTATCCTACCTTTTCAGGTAGGTTGAGTTGAGGAATTTTCCTACACCTAGACTTCTTCCACCCACATGGGTGTGGTGGGATTTAATTCCTGAGCCTGTTTAGGTGCCATGGGAGTTCAAAGCAAGTGCTGCTATTTCTATTTCCATGTCTAAATCACTTGTGCCTGGTGTACACAGAACTGGAAGCAGGAGGGCTGTGTTCTGGGCTGCTCATCTGGTTTTTCCCAGGGTAGTGCTGGGAAGCAGGAGCTGAGTGAAGCTACTTTGTAGTGCAGAGCTGGCCAGTAAGCCTGACAGGAGCAGGAGCATTGGATAATAATATGTTCACTTAAACAACGCTAATAATCAGCGTCCGTTCTTGGGATGTGCAAATTGGAGTTGCAAGGGAGCCTCGATAATTGGGGAATAGTTTGCTTAATTATGTTGTCCTTAGTCAATGTGTCATTAAAACAATGAAAAAGCCAAATGATTGTTTAATGTTTGATGGTGTCAATATTTTCTAGTCTCTCAGATAACTTAATAGTCTGAATACATGTATTTGGAAGGAAGAAAAGTTACTTTAGAATGTGCATGGATAGGAAGTGGATAAGAATTATAAAGATAAGGTTATTTAAAAAAAAAAAACACTACAGTGCAACACCTCCTCTCCCCTCACCCCAAAAGAAATCCAAACTAAGCCAAAACAAAACAAGACAAGGAAACCAAAACCAAACCCCACCACAACTGCTTTATTTTTTGCACAACAATAAAAAATTAGAGTATGTAATCAGGAGGCTTAGTGGAACATGTTACTTGTTGTACCTTTGCATTATTTTTGTAGTCATAAGGGATCTTCCATTGCAAAAGCTACAGTTTTCCTTTGATTTTCAGATATTGAGAGTGGTCAGGTCTTGCCTGCTGACTAATCTCAAACGTTGAAGTGACCATGGTCAAAAAGGAATTAATATTTGCAAGTGCTGACTCAGGTTGCCATGTTCAAGTAATAACTTACGGGCTTTTTTCTGCTCTTGATTAAAACAACAGATTCATGTTTTTAGCTGTATTACCGCAGCTGTCAGCATCTTTGTTCTTTCTGTGGCCAGAAAGCAGGTTAAATAAGTCATCAAATAAGGCAGAACCTCTGTTTCCAAGGCTTACTTAAGAAATTGATTGCAGTTTCAAATTATAAAGATTGATACATAAATGCAAATACCACGGAACAAACATTAACATCCAGATGTTCTCATGTCCAATTTCACAAATTTGAACTAAAACCCAAGATTTTTTTTTGCATCCTCTTGTTAATAATTTTCTTATTGTTGGAAAACTATTTCTTCCATGTATAAAGAATTTTTTGCTCCTGTGTTTGCAGATGCTGTGAAGCCACCAGTTAGTTCTTTACAACCATCTGCTGAGTTACCCTTGCCCATCAACACTTCACCGCCTTCCATGCAAGCAGAATCTTCCCTTCCTTCTCCTTATCGGCTTATTAACGTCCCTCCTCTGGAGTCTTCCTCTGGTCAAGAAGATCCTCAAGACTACTTACTACTAATAAACTGTCAAAGTAAAAAACCTGAACCTATGAGGTAAGTGGCTTTTGTTTCTTAATAACACTTACTTGTATTACAGGCCAAGAATGTTTGTGCCGAATGCATTTGTTTATTGCCGAGACACTGAGCATTTGATGCACATGTCTACACAGGAAAGCTGCCTATCACTTTTCCTTCTTTTCTTTCCATGCATTAAACCTTTTACTGCGATAGTAAGTTGTTTGATCAGTGCTAGACCCATATTGCAGTCTCCAAAAGTGTGGACAGCAATTGCCAACATGAAGTATCACAGTAATGCAGCGATCCAGGCGTTTCATTGGAGCTCGGGGTGATGCATGGCACAAAGTACCCTTTCTTTTGCCACAATCTGATGTGCTTAGTCCAGTTTAGTACTAGAAAAAGCTGGAGGAATTTAGCCTTTCTCCCCCCTGGCATTTGGTGCCCCAGTTTCGCCAGTTAAAGCTTTCATGGAAGGGGTTTAGAAAGCATGCTGAGTTTGTTATCACCTGCCAGGTTACCACATCACTGAGTACAGTGATCTTCAAGGGGCATTTTTTTACTATTACCAGCATGGTTTAGACTCTCAAACAAGAAAATAAAAAATATTTTAAGATAACTAAGAATGCAGAGGCTGAAACTACTCAGTTTCCATATCCTGAATTTCAGCTTTTTCCAAATAACAGATATTTAAAAGGAAACTCAAATAAGCCTTATTTTTTACTGAATAAAGAGTATGTACACAGTCAGTTCTCTAGAGAAGTGTGCAATAGGAAATCTGAAGGAAAAATTTAGAATTTCTACCAAATTTAATCTCTATTTATTTCTCCAGCTGCTACTTCTAACTTAAATAAATGCATAGCTCCTTCTGAATAGGAGGATATGATATTCATAGTAGCTGCCTGGGAAATATCACTGTGGTTTGCCAGAATGGATCATGATGGCCATTCCTAGAGCATGCTGCTCAGGGACATACTGGAGTTTCTGTCCTCTTTAAAAAAACAAAAAAAAAAACAACAAAAAAACCCAAAAAATTATTTAAAAGAAGCACAAATGAACTTGACTGGACAAGCTCCTGTGGAGCCTCACCTGATTTTGAAGGGTTGGTATTGGAACCCTTTCCAATACCTGGAGGTATTGGAAAAGCTGAACAGAAAATGTCCAGAGGTCCCTTCTAACCTTGAACACTCTGTAGGAGAACCTTATAAATCCCTCTGGCAAGCTTCTTTTCTGCACTAATTTCAGATAAAATCTACTGGATATATCCAGAAAAAACAACAAAACATCATATTCTTTTTGTGATTACAGACAAGTACATGGAAAGGTGAGGAAAGCTTTCTTTGAGAGTGTTTTCATGACTATTTCACATGGTTCCTTAGGACCATACCTTTTAGTGGCAGTGCCTTTTGCATCAACACCTTGATGCTCTGCCAGTTTTACCTGTGCCATGTGCTCTGTGCTCCCTTGGCATTTTTATCTTGCCCTGTTGTGCCTGAGGAGTTTCCTGCTCCATTTACTGATGATTATGTGGTAGAAAAGTATCCACCCTTTACAGTCTTCCTTATAAAACAAGAGAATGAGCCTGTGATTCCCCCAGAGTATGGAATGTGCAGGTTACAGGCAGCAGGGAATGCCCCAGAACCTCCTGCAGGAGAAGGGGAAACCCAGTGCTGAAGGTTTCAGTGTTTAGTGATGTTTAGAAGCTGATAGTGCTGAAGAGGAATGTCAGTGTTCCTGCCAAAAGCTTTTAAGTTTGTTATCTCTTCCAGAACAGCTTGGCAGAGGAATTGACTTGGATTTCAGCACCTTGGCCCATCAGAAGTATGTCTGAGTGCCCATTTGGTTCTGCAAGGGACAGGCTCAGAGCAGAGTTTTACCACCACGATGTGCAGGTGTTTTTAGGAATTATGAAGTTTGGGATGTGTAATTCACTTTCTGACCTGACTTCTGCAGTTATGTGATGTGCGGGTTAAGTAGAGGCTGAGGAGACCATAGAAGGGGCCACAAAATGTGGCAAAGTATAGAGTCCATGATTAGCCTGCAAAATTTCTAAGGAAGTCACTGGTGGCACAGTACAGAAGGTACTGGGGAAGGCAGAAAAGGTCCAGTGGAGATAAAATGCCTAGTGAACTGAAAGAACAGAAGAAAATCTTTGAGTAAAGAGATTGTTTAAATAAATGATGGTTTATAGGAATATTTGAAGACATTGACATTAAGATCATTTGGATATTATATGGGCTTAGTATATTTTCTGTAACTAAATAACTGTGTCCTTTCATTGAAAAGGCTATGATAATGAAAATTCAGAATAACAGTTGTGCTGGACTTTCAGTTCCACCTCAAAGGACTGCCTATGTTTTAGGTCTGGTAAAGTAGGTAAGCTGCTGGATTTGGGACAGAGTATAGAGCATAAGATATTTTCCTATGGAATGAGAGCTTTGTGTGTCTGTGTAGCACATTACTAAGATGATTAGTAGGAGTGCACTTTACTCCAGTCCACATCCTTACAGGCAAAGAAAGAAAATTAAACGCCTGCATCATTTTCCTATTTTCCAGGCTTGGAACAATTTATCTGTGTATTTCATACAGACTTAGTGTAAAGTGAAAGGCTTAATAGCTGTAATTAAACAGGCAAGTACTGTTACTTAAATGTTTTCCCTTTAGACTTAAAAATTACCAATATGCAGAGGGAACATTTTCTATTCTGATTCTGCATGTTACTTTACAGGTAATCTGGGAACCACTGACTTTTATTTCAAGGCTTTGAGGTTCTTTTCTGGGTGAGATGAGTAACTGTGAAACATAGATGTATCTGAGTCACCTCTTTGGGATTTTTGAGAATTGTAGTGTTTCAGATCTAGCAAATAATTATTAAATGCTCCATTACAGTGCCATAGAGTGCACCACATACTGCTGTGAAAATGTCTTGCATGCAGCAATTGCACCTGTAACTGTCATGCAGTATTTTTCTCTAAAATAGTTTCGTGCTCTGATCACTGCTGACTTAAGAAAGAGCATTGTTTCACTGTAGCATTTAGGGAGATTTTAAGGTTTGTACTTGGATCCTAGATAAGAAAATGCAGCCAAACATTGCTTCCAAATTCCTTATTGTTCTGGCTCATTCAAGGGGTGTATTGAAATACTAAATGCTGTCTTCCTCATATTTCCTATGTGTATGAACCAGCCAAGGGCCACGTTTTCTCTCAGAAGAAGGGCAGGAATACCTGCTATTAGAAGACTTTGAAAGTAAAAAGATTCCACTGCAGTGAGTGAACAGTAACCATTCTTGGAACACGTGTGAGAAATTAATCACAGAACCATTAACTTGCCTGAAAATATTGTTTGTTTGAGATTCATCTTGCATGGTGTTCTGTGCGCTTTAACAGAAAAACTATGTAACTTTGGCTTCAGTTTTCTGAAAAGAGGTCAGCTTGTTGTTTATTTTTATGTCTACCCTGTTTTTTCTATGCTTGCTGTTGCTGTCCCAGATTGCTGGCACACAAGAGCAGTTTTGCTGCCATTTTGTTCATAGTATTCTGTTTAATCAGTCATATTGATTCCTGTGGGTGTGAAAATTATCAGCTGAAAAGGATGCGTGGTCAAGCCAGCCCAAATACTTTATTTGCACAAATGAGATGATTACCCCTCAGACTAAAACACTCGATAAACCTTTTCCCTGGCGCTCTGTCATCAAGTGGTTTTTAGTCCGTGGAGGCTGGCTTTTTACAGGGTTCCCCTTGCCTCACTGCCCCTCCTCCTCTCCATCCACCTTAATGCCCTGCCCTTGTAGATCAACAGGCTGGATAGTTTTCTTCTCTTGGTGTGTGGAAAGAGATGGCCAGTCCTAGCACTGAGTAAGGGATAGTTTGGCCACTTACCATAATTCGTACATATGTGATGCACACACATGATAACACTGAATTCATGTCATAGTCATCCTCTTCTTATAAAGTGAGGAGTTATCACTGTGTTACATCCAGCTTTACCAGTAAACTGAGGTGTAAAAACCCTTTAATATTTACTGTAATAACCAATTGTTAATGGAATATTTAAGCCAATTCATTTTTTTATTGAACTGTACTAAAGGGAAAAATTAAAATTTCTGAAGTACAGAAGTCATAAAAAAAAAACCATAAAAAACCAAACCAGGAATATAGTCTCTTCCTGTCAACTATGCACTGTACATTTTCAGAATTTCATATTGTATTCTTATCATGATCAGTGGCTAATGCTGACTTTTAAAAATAGTTGAAGTTCTGGGGCCAAATTCCCTCGCTTCATTTTGGCATAAACTGCTTTCTTTGTTTCAGAGTGTCTTCAAACTTTCAGTTGTGCAAAATCAGGTTGCTTACAACCCATTCATGTTTTGAAAACTATTTC
This sequence comes from Phainopepla nitens, assembly GCA_013400175.1. NCBI lineage: Eukaryota > Metazoa > Chordata > Aves > Passeriformes > Bombycillidae > Phainopepla > Phainopepla nitens. The sequence continues at coordinate 116,918 of VXBQ01005199.1, forward strand.
AGTAGACTAAGATGTTGATTCCAAAAGATTACTTTCAAAATTGTGAATTAAATCGGAAATGCCCTGTTGTAATAAGAAATGTAAACTGTTGCCATCAGCTAGGCAAATGACAGGCATGGCTGCCTCATGTGTCATGATTTTGAAAGCCTTCTGTTTGCACAAGTGCTTGTGGTCAAGCAAGAAGAAGCATCATTCACTTAGACCCAGAAAAACTCCTGTATTTAAAAAGGTTAGCATTTGTTGCTTGCATTTCGTGGGTAATCCTTAGACTCTGGATTGTAAATATGCTGTTGTTTCATTTTGAGCTTTGGTTATATATTCCTGCCTGTTTTTCTGAGATGAATGTAGTGCTTATGTTTTATTCTGTCGTTTTAGATTTTTTTTTTCCTTTTAAAGTATATCCTAGTGAACTGGAACTAATAATTTTGGTTCTGCAATTGATTGTCAGTGTCTCAATTTCTCTAGACTGCCCACTTTATTTTTATGGTATAAAAATTAGAGATCCCAATCCCTGCCGTGTTTGCTCATGTGAAAAATGCCTGACTTTTTCTGTGAATTTGGTCTAAATGGATATCGTAGAACTAGGAGAGTATATCTAGAGAGTGAGGAACTCCAAAATCAATCCTTTGAATAAAGAGGAAGGTCTGCAGCAGGGGCTGAGCTCAGAGTGTTCACAATCTATTATGCACTCTGTAACCTCATGTGCCTCCTTCAGTCCTATGTGCTCTATTTTTTGCAAGTGTTTTAAACTTCCAGTGGTTTGTGCATGAATTTTTCAGGCTCTGAGGCAAAGAGCTCTGAGCCAACTGTTAACAAACAAGAGAAATATATATATTCATGGTCAGCATAATGAGGAATGTAGGAAGTTCTTACTTCCTTGGTTGTGCTGAGAACAAATAATGAGAAAATTCTCTTCCTTTTGGGGAGATCAATTAAACTAAATACAGATTAATGTTCAGAGTTACCTGGAAACCAGTTCTGACCTGTGACAGCACTGAAATCTATGCTTAAGATAGTAACCAGAGCAAAATTACTATACTTTTTCTAACGGAAAAATGCTAAAACAATAAGAATAAACTGATAGGAAAAGGTGATAAAATTGAAGTAAGGACTGTCATAAGCCTCTTGTCCTGATGGAAGATTGTATCTTCGCTGATAAACTGAACAAAAACCAGTTGGTGAGGTGAATGACGTTTCTTTTTAGTGCAGATGTCCATTTCAAGCTGATCATGTTGGTTCCCCTAAAAGCTGGCAGAGAGGCACTTTGGGGATGATTCATTGAGTTTAGATGGATATCTAAGAAGAACAGATTGTGTTTCACACAATCTCCATCCCTCTAATGACTGGAGAGGGAACCTAAATGAATAGCTTAACTGGATTCCTCTTTCCTCAGTTTGCCAGAACCCTGGGAGATAAATCCAGCTGTCCCTTAAGAAAGTTATGTACAAATTTATTGACAAATGAAATGTGAATAATAAATATTGGTTGTGATCACTTTGAGGTGCAGAGCCTGTTAAATAAGGGGGAAAATGCTTCTTGTGGTAGTGGGTGTACTTTATTTAGGTATTTTATTCCTCAAAAGTTTTGTGTGATCCAGTTGCTTAATAGACCTTACTAAGAGTTGTATTGCAGGTATTCATTGATACACATGCATGCTGAAATATTTACATATGCATGTGTAAATTAACACAATGGTATGGTATTGAGATAATGAAAATAGCAAATTTTGAAGTTTTGTTTGATCAGAAAGTGTATGGACCTCCTTAACTGCACCACTAACATCTGCAATGTTACTATTGTCACTGTTTTGACTTTCATTTAAGCAAGGAACCAGACTGATAACAGAATTTCTCTACCTGAAGCACAGTAAAAGGGGAGGTTTAGAAAGGAAATCAAATTATTGTAATGTGGTTACTTTCCATGTAAGTTTACTGGTAGTGGTTAGTACCAGTGCTAACGAGTGCCATTCTTATAAAAGAATTTCCTAAGAATCAAAAGTAAACTGCTCTGTAGCTTTATCTAAAAACACTGCCTTCATTTGCATTCAAGACAAAAGCTCTCTGTTGCACATGCAACCTATAGATTTTTTTCCCCGCAAAGAACAAACTATCTTCCTCCTCTTTATGATCTTATCTCTTATTTCTCTTTTCTTTACATATTTCAAATGAGTTTTATATGGTCAGTATAACTTCAGGCACGCATTTAGGGGGATTACAAGCAGTAACATTTTTTTCATGATGATTAGAATTAGCAAGTACTGTAAATCCAAGAATTGAGCATCTTATTTTTACCTTTAACAGTGCCAATAAAGTGCTGCTAGTTTGCAGCATGGGTCAAAAAAATAATCATTAAAAAGCCTCCAACCCCCAAGCAAACTTGGCTTCAAACTGGCATCCTGAAAATCACTTGCTTTATGAAACATCAACATGTTGTGCAGCTGTTGATAAAGCCCCACAGTTGTGCTATGTATTTCACATGCATGGATTTGTATGAATGTAGTTACTTAGGATCCCTAGGTACTCCTGTTTGTTTAATAATTGAATTCCTGCATCTCATTAAAAAAAAAATAAAAAAAAAATTGGAAGACACTGGTAGACTTTTCAGTTGGTTACATGATAAACGCTGTGTTTATGATTTGCAATGTTTGTTTTTCTCTGTGTGTTCATCAACGTTCTAATCTCTCAATCTCACACGTAGATCTCATGCTGACTCTGCAAAATCCAGCTCTTCAGAAACAGACTGCAACGATAACCTGCCCTCCCACAAAAACCCTGCTCCGTCAGGGAGCAAGCACGCTGTGAACGGCTTCTTCCCGCAGCAGGGCGTCTACGATTCCCCGCCTTCCCGCTCCGCGCTGACGCTGCCAGACTCCAGCCTCTACAACCTGCCTAGGAGTTACTCCCAGGATGTTTTGCCCAAGGCAGCGTCTCCATCTGGGACTGATGCCGAAGGAGAGCAGCACGTTTTCAATACCCCGTCAGCAACGTCACTGGACGCGCAGATGAGGCACATCTCCATTAGCTATGACATTCCCCCCACACCCGGAGGTACTTATCAGATCCCACGAACTTTCCCAGAGGGAACATTGTCGCAGACTTCAAAGCTGGAGACTATTCCAGACATCCCTCCACCTCGGCCACCCAAGCCTCACCAGGCGGCCGATCGCTCTCCTGTGGAAACCTGTAGCCTCAGTCGCGCTGCCTCCGACACGGACAGCAGCTACTGCGTGCCCGCCGCGGGAGCGCCGCCCTCGCGCAGTAACACCATTTCAACGGGAGATCTGAATGTCTTCCGGAAAGGTCAGTGTTCCGTGCCTTGTCCTGCACAACTGCTCTCTTGGACTATGTGATCTGAAGGATACGAATGGGCTGAATGATGTGAGAGGGGCGTTTCTAACCTGTAGGAACAAGTGTTTAAGCCCTCACAAAGTGGTCTGTGTTCGCTATGTTTAAAATATGTAAGAAAGAGGAACGGAGATTTTTAAAGGAAACCATCAAAACAGCAAAGCGCAGAACATCCATAAGGGATGTGTGTTGCACTGTGGCGTCCAGCCTTGGCTAAAAGTATTTGAAGATCTAGACGTACTTATTTGGTAATAAGCTCATATAACTGAATTGAGTACTACCCTCATCAGTCTTTCAGAATGACCAAAGTGAGCTTAGTGAAGTGTGGTCCAATCTGCAGAAGCTGAAATTGTGTCGTGAAGATCAGTGGGATATGGTGCATACCCAGAGCTTTGAGATCAACCCTGATTTGATCATTGCCACCAACCTTTCTTTCTGTCCGTGTGATAGATATGCTTACTGCAGTCTTCTAGTAAAATTAAAGTTGTTCCTTGTGGCCACCTAAATGTTGGTACTCCAGATGTGCTATCATGTATATTGTCTTGTTAACCACTCTTGGGCTAAGAGATTCATTTTCTTTCAGATTTCTGAAGCAGGTAGGTATTACAGTGTTGTTTTTAAAGTGAAATTTTATATTGGTTTAAACAAATACTAATGTTAGAGGTGATTTTAAAGGAGAATTGTTTGAAATGAGGGATGAATACAGGCTTTTAGAGGAGGCAGTAAACAGAATGGATGGGATCATACAGATGCTGAGATACTATTGTGCTATTTGTCATTCATTTTGTACATCGTGCGTAAAATCTTGGTGGTTGTTAGTGTTTTGAAATTACAAAGTAACACTGTGAAAGATCCTTGTTTGCTTTGCCTATTTTCTCTTTTTGCTAAGTTTATAGGTGAGTATTCCTACACTGAATTTGAGATTGTCTGCTTCAGGAAAAGCAGTCTTTCTGAAAACACTGTTTAAATTTGGTACTTAAGAGCAGAGTTGTTTATCTTTCCTCTGTAGTGAAAATCTTAAAAAAACTTCAGAGGTTTTTTTCAGGGCAGGGTGGGGGATAGACCCCAGAGTTTGCCCAGTTTCTTGCTGGCATCATGAGGAGGGGCATCCCTGGCACAGGGTAAGGCAGCCTGCTGCCTGCATGGATGAGCAGCACCTGGGGCCCAGGAGTCTCACAAAGGCCCCTGCCCAGCAAAGAACCAGCCACGGAGCTGAGGACCTGCTTAATGGGGACTGCCGAGAGCCAGGACGCCGAAAAGGGAGAGGTCTTTGGTTCTGCAGCAGTCTGCTCCAACTGAAAGCCCCTGGAGACCACACTGAGGAGCTGAGAGAAGGGATTCACCTGCTCCTGCAACAGATGGGATTCTGTTGAATCAGCACTATCCAAGCAAAGGGCATCAGTCAGAAAACCATTCTCCAGACATTAAACTACATCTGCTGTTTATTTTAGAATAGGTTTTTCATGAGGGCCCAGATTTTCACTCTTACACTAAGTTCTTACACCTGCTCGGTTGAAAGATAGCTTTCTCTGCTGCTTCTTTAAAAGCAAAAATTCATTTCTCTTTTCTTACCATAGAAAAATGCCACTGTGAGAGCTTCAAGTTGTGACTTATGAGTGCTAAGGTTGTTTTTGAACACAGTCCTCTCAAACATAGATAAATCTAGGGGCCATGGCTTCAGGAGATGTGTTTGTGTACTCTCAGAAGCAGACAGTAAATAACAACATACTTTGGATGCCTGTGCCAAGTGACAGGAACAGGGGTGATAAATAGCCACTTTCTCTTCTTGTTTCTTTAGAAATTAGTTCTCAAGACTGTTATGATATTCCACGAACGTTTCCGAATGACAGATCTAATTCACTGGAGGGCTTCCATAACCACTTTGTAAGTATGACTTGATCTGATGAGGGGCAACAGTGACAGTACTTGAATGTTCTTTGTTCCTGTGTAAGAAAGCAGGCTGTGCAGCGTTTGTGATTTTTCAGTTTCAATAGAATGCATTAATCTGAGTAGATTAGGTTAAAAGACTCATATGATTCACAGCTGATTGCATAACTTATTTTGTTAAAGGAAATATATGTTAATTCTAGAAAAACAGAAGCATGTTGACAGTGGGAAGTGTTTCAAGTGAAGAACTAGATGAAAATTATGTCCCAATGAATCCCAACTCTCCTCCACGACAGCATTCCAGCAGCTTCACTGAACCCATCCAGGAAACAAACTATGTACCAATGATACCAGGCACGTTTGATTTTCCATTATTTGGAAAGCAAGTCCCTCCTCCTGCTCACATGGGTTTCAGGTCCAGCCCAAAGACCCCTCCCAGACGGTCGGTACCTGCTGCAGAATGTGAGCCACCGCCAGTGGATCGGAATCTCAAACCAGACAGAAAAGGTGAGGAAAACCTCCAAGAAAACCTCATTTTTTTATCATCTAAGAAAATAACATACCTCTCTCAACTTCTGCTTAGTGGAAAATTATCATGTTTTTAGAAATTATATTAGAAATAATTTTTGTCCTATGAGATAACCAAATCACAGAGGAGCCCTAGGATTATTTTTAACATTATTAAAACATCACAATAACAATGCCAAATAAAAGCATAGGTTTAGGTTTTATTGCTGTAGTTACCAATGAAAAAAATGTCACTGAATTCCTAAGATTCAGAAGTGTGTCCTTGTATATAGAAGATACTTCTGATGCAGAGAGAGAACACAAGGCATTGGGTAGAACACAAATTTATAGCCATAACAATGCTTGGTATAGGATCAGCACACATACTCATTTTAGAGGGCCCCTTTGAATCTGTCCTAAAAAATTAATCTGACACATAACACATTTCTTTTTCCTTAAAATAAGCATTATGTGTGTGGCCAGAGTTCTTAAGGAACCAAGATGATCGGGTTGCAATGTGTCTAGAAGAGATACTTGTATAGAGAATCCCTAAAAAATAGCTTGGATTTTCCAGTTTATCTAAAATGTATTATCAGCCATCTTACTAGAAATACAGGCAAATGCTTAAAGAACTTGTTTCCCTACTAAGCTTTTGATACAAAATAACTAACTTTCTTGTAGAAGAGGGAACTGAAGAACATTAGGTCAAATGTCTGCCCTATTTTGCATTTTAATAAGTCCTATTTTTGTCTTCTGTACTTGAAAAAATTAGTATTTACATTGAGAATGGCTGACTTCATTGTGGGAAAGCGTGATGGCAAATATTCAGATGATCCAAAATATTCACTAACTAAACCTTTAAATTAATATTTTTACCACTACGTGCAAACAGCCTGTAATTAAGGGAAATAGAGAGTGTCACTATGATAGATGAGCTGTGTGAAATGGAAAGTACCACGTCTCGTTCTGCCTGTCCATCTTCAAAAATTGAGGCATGGCCATTTTTAGGACTTTTGGCCCTCTGCTTGTGTCTAATTGTTTCTGTGTTACTAGACAGCAGTTTTGCTTAGTTCTTAAGAAATACTGGACAGGAAGAGACTGATGAAAGTTGATACTGGAAAACATTTGCAGAATAAACAGAACTGAACTGAACTGAACTGATTTAAAATATTTTCCCCGACTGGCCAGTTTGTGTATTTGACTGATAAAATGTTTGACCTTCAAAAGTAATAAATGTATGTGTTGAAAAGCATCTCACTTTTACTGTTGGCAGTGCAAAGCTGCTGCACAGGTGTTTGTTGGGGCAGCATTGTTGCTCTTGCATCTCTCTTTTTGGAACTGAATTAAGTGTTTCACTAATTTAGAAAGTGGCATGTAAGGCTCCTGCTTTGCTCCCATCCTCGAATGCTTTACAGCTAGAAAGATGGAGGTAACACCAGGGGATGGACTCAAAGATATGTTGACATACTTCTTAATAAATGTAGAGTTACTGGATGAAATTTTTGCCTGTAGACTTTTGGAAGATGTTATCACTGTAAAATAATAGGATTGTTTAATGTAATTTACAAACTAAAGTGATTTTAAAATAAAACTGTCCCTAAAAGTAATATGGTATAGTGCTTAGGGACTGAAAAAAAAAAGAAGTTTTGTGAGTATCTTGAACTGCCAAGCATGGTAATGATTCTGATTTACCACTGAGGGTTTTATCTTAGTAGCGCACACACACAGACTGCCTCACTCTAATTTTATCAAATGCACCACTGCAAGTTTTCCATGGTTGTGAAGAACAAATCTGATGACACATAGGGATAGTGATATATTCCCATTTCAGTAGTTGAGATCTCTGCACAACTAACTCCTTCCAGATATACTTTTGGGGAAATAAAACTGCACATTCCTTTGAATTAAATTAGGTAAAGCCCTTGTTTAAGTGGACCCTTACCTAACTAAAACAATGGTATGCTTTTTATTCTTCTGTGTTGCTTTTTGAGCTTCCAAGTTCTTGTAACAGCTTCTTTTATCAGGTTGTTTCAGTTTATGTAAATGTACTGCAATGCACTTCTGCTACAAATTAGTGCATAGGAAGTGTCAAGTAGGCCTATGTGTTCAATAAATCTTTGACAGACACAGAAGGGGAGAAAATGGAACATAAAATATTTACCTTCGGGCTATTGCTCCTTTAAATGTTGAAGGGATTTAATATGCCATTGGTTCAAGAATTTCTGTTGAAACTGGTGCTTCTCCAAAAGATGGTCTCTAAAATACTGCAGAGATCAGATATGTTGGGGTAAGGTATTATGAGGGCACATTTCATGCTCTTATCCTTTTTTTATTGGTTACAGATTGCTGCAAAAATAGTGTTTGTACTGCCTCCAAGCTTTTTGGAAGCTATTAGAAATACCACCAACACCTTTCACATGAGCATTAGTTTTAGCTCAGTCATGTTTCTGGGGGCCAGGGAGGTTTGTTACATCCAGTACTAAAAATGCATTTGACAAAGAGATAATGCAGTGAAACCACTACATAGAGGGAGGATACACTGCTTTTTGTTGTCAAACGTATGTGTTTAGCATCTCTTCTCTTTTCCTTTGGTTTAAGGGCTTGCTGCTTACAGCCTTAGCCTCTTTGATCTCCCCAGCCTATTTCTCTTTCCACTGGTCCCTAGGAGAGCTTTGTTTCAGAAAGTGGGTTAAAAAATAATAATGAATAAAAGTATCTATAGCCTTGAGATTACAGTACAGATTCGTGTAGTTTCATTTCTCTAGCTCACAGCTGCTTCTGTAGATATGGGGAGCTTCCAGTACTTTCTGGAAGTCTTGAAAGTAATTTCAAAACATGGTGTTGGCTCTCTGCCCCAATAACTTGAATCAAAACACTTAACTTTTTCTTTAGAGAAGCACACCAAAAGGTAAGTGATGTATTGCTTGGGACAAAATGGAGAGTGTTTGGCAGGTGCTTTTCTGCATTCACCTGTAATTGAATGACAAAAATAATCTCGTTTTAATTTGTTTTTTTTCAGGGTGCTGTTTCTTTAGTTATGTAGGACCATTGGCTATATTGATTTTTGTATTTCTGCTTTTTGGCTGCTTTAGCTTGCCACAATTGCATGTAGTCCTGATGCTAAATTGGAAGTGTGTTTGCTGGTAAAAGGCTTCAATCAGAAAAAATACTGCATACACTGGTGCAGATGGGTCTTACTCTCTGATTGTTCAAAGGCAGTGAGTGGTCCTGCCACAGAGCAAAAGTAATATTTGTTGTGATGGTGACATGCCTTCTTCAAAATACTGTTTGTCCAAGAAGGAGCAGTAGAATTAAAGGTGCCCAAATGCTTTAAAGCACTTTCTGAGAGAGTTCCCTTTAGCACAGGTCCTAGTTCAGGGTCATGGGGAACTGAGATAGAACAATGCCCTCAGGATCACTCAGCAGATTGCTGACAGAGGCAATACAGAATACAGGATTCCCAGCTTGCAACATGGTACTGGACTTTGCTTCATTTGTCTTGAATAGCAACTCAATTTGTCCAAATATTGTTATGGCTTAATTGCATTCAAGATTATTTTGAACAATATTTTCAGTCCTAGTTTTGGATTGGGTGGCACAGATTATTTTGCTGATAGCAAAAATAACCATTAGTTAATATGGTGCATTTTAATGGCTTATATTTCAACAAAAAATATATCAGCATTTAATCTGAGAGGCTTCCTACAATTGAAGTCTACATGATTGCCTTTAAAAGAGACTGCTGCTTGGCCCTGGTAATTTTCAGCCCAGCATGTGGTAAACTTGGATTAGAGACAGTGAGTGATGCACACATTTCTTTTTATGCCATGAAAATACCCAGCTGCAGCTTGAAAACAAACAAACAAACAAAAGAAACCAAGGGAGAGTAAGAAAATTCTCATGGAGTAGGAAATTGTGATTGCTTTTAAAAATGTTAAAAATTTTATCTGGTTACTTTTCTCGTATTTTTTTCCTCATTTAAGATGTTAAAAGACATAGTCTGTGTGGTTAAACCACAAATATGTGGATTGCTTCTAAAAATGTGGCTGTATCTTTGCCACCACTCCTCATGAGCATCTCCCAAATGGATTAAGTTCACAGAGAATTCCAGTTTTTCTTTATAAAAGAGCCCAGGCCCACTTTAAAAAGGTAATTGTGTACAGAGCTTTCCCATGGCAGGAAGCACCTGCCACATTCTGGTCCCCTTGGGACCCACCATGGTGCTTCTGGATGGCTGGAATAATCTCCCATTGTTGCAGTGTACCGTGGTGCTCTACAAATCCCAGGCAAAGTGGGTAGTTGTTAAGAAAATTAAGAGCCTTCATAAATCATGAAGGCAGCTATAAATAGCCTGATGAACAGTTTCCTTGTTAGAGACTCAAACATGTAAATATTTAAGTTGGACACTGTGAACATATTGCACGTCCTGATAGAGCAAGAGCACCACGCCATCCTTAAATAAAACTTCAGAGAAACACTGACAGCATTTGTGACAACAGGAACTGACAATTCCTTAAAAATAATAATAATTAGGAGCTGGCAACACTTCAGTGTTCTACACCATCCTCATTGTCTTGCGTATTCTTTAATAAAGGTTCAGTTATGTTCTTATGCTTTAGGACAGGTAGGCTTTAGGACAAGTAGGCATTGAAAATATGAGAATGGTGGTTTCAGTCTGCAGCAAGAACTGAAGATCTGTTGAAAAAAAACCTCAAATTTTTGTGATGACCTTTCTGAACAGAAGTATAGTTCATTTGCTTTTGAGAAATCTCCCATGCATTTTATTTTCTATTCTGTCTTGGAGGCTACACCCCTTGTTCATATAGGAATTTTTAAAAAATTAAGCTTTTGAGGGATGTTTTGGTGCTTCCTCAGAGTTCATAAAGCAAGTTGAGTACAAATTTATTGATTTTTTTTTCTTTTTTGATCTTCCACAGGCTCCCATTTAGCTGAAAATTAGACTTCTTCCATGCCTGTACTAAATTACTTATACAAGTCTAATTTTTACTTAATGGCTTTAAATGAAGTTTACATAACTCCTTGCTGTGATGTACCAGTCCTTAACTTGCAGCTGTGATTCGTCTTCTAAAAATTTGAAACAACAAATAATTTCAATAAAGATTTCATTTGGAGGGCTGCATCACAGCTGCAGAGGAAGCTGTGCTTTGCTGGACACAATGGTTGTAACAAAATTAAACATGCCAGTTTTCTAAAGACAAATTGCAATACTTGCTCTGATACTAGTCTTAGAAATGACTAAGTTTAGGGATTAGGGCTAGGAATTTTTTTTTTTTTAGGTAATTTTAAACTCCAAAGAAATGAGGTAGAGCGGAAACAAGAGAACACGGGTAATAATGCCCTATTTTTATTTCTCTTCATAAAACTTTTCTCCTTTGCTGTCCTTATCACTCTTGCCAAGAAAACATCATTTTTGATGAACATATTGTTGTGCTATTTCATTAGCTTTTATTACGCTTAATGTTAAGCTTTAGTTTCCCAGTGAATAATTTAAATTTTGGGGGTTTTTTTGTGTTTTGTTTTTGAAGTCTCTTGGACTTTGCAAATCTTAGTGCAGCATTATTAAGCTGCTAATCAATAAACACTCCAGAACACTGTACTTTGGTTTTAAGAGTCTTTTTTATTGAATGTTTTAGTTCATCATGCTTTGGGGGCTTTAAAAATATGGACATGTAGAGTTACTCACAAATTAGAGCAGTCAAAAAATATTTTGATGATTAATATCTTTGGTATTCTCTGAGTAGTTCTATGCCATTTGCCATTCTCTGGGTGGTTTTATGGCATTTGCCAAATACCACTGAACCTTAGCTGTCAGATCCAGTTGGACTTCTTCATAATCAGATATTTTTCTCCAATTCATTTTTAATTTCTGTATCATTCAAAGTACCAGTTCACTGTAAAAAGTTATTTTGAGAGGATAAAGATGTCTGAGAAGACTGGAGAGCAACTCTTTATGTGACTGCTTTTGATAATTCATAACATTGAAGAATAAGTTGATTTCAATTAGTTTTAATTGTTCTAAAGAGACCATAATTATCAGCAACCATATTTTATCACCAACCAGCACAAAGCACATTATTGATATTTGTTGGTGGATACTAGTATGGAAATCAATTTTAATGTTGTATAACTAAATACATGTTTCTAATTAGAAGTACCTTGGCAAGAAACAGCCTTACGAAAACAGATGAAAAAGCAAATTCAGGATATTTGTAGAGCTCTGTGTTGAAAACCGTGTACTCAGGAATCAGGGTTCACTTGGATGAGGAAGAGGAAGAGAAGAAAAGCAGGAGTTTACTCTGCAGAATTGAAAACCAAACAGTAAACCCCGTGGGAGCAAGACAGTGAGTTTCAGCCTTGTTTTTCAAGGAAAAATCTACAGTGATTCTGAGTACAGGAATTCTTGGACCTCAGTGCAAATTTCAGTTTTGTTTTGTTACAAAGAAAAGGGGGCAAGATGTGTATTTTGTTGATGGAAACAAGAAACTGTGGTTAGTTATTTCTCTCTGAAAGTACTTTTGTGTGGATGCAGAGCACTTATGTGGCTGGTTTTTCCTTTTGCTCTCCCCCTCCTATCCCAAGCACAGCACTGCTCTAGCATTCCTAGATCTGATCTCCTTGTCTCATGAGGATTAGTCCTGTTGGCCAGGAAACAGCATTAGCAGATCATGCATTTCTCAAATTTTATGTCACATTAGTATATTTACCTTAAAATTTTAAGCCCTAAATAGCTGGTATTTAAATAGAAGAGTTGGCCTCTTTTGTAAGGATGTTTGCAATTTCCTGACGTGAAATCCCTTGCCAGCAAGCCATGGAGCAAGCATCCAGTCAGGAAAGAAGTGTCCTTAACAGAAATCATGTTTAGTTCTGGTTTTTCAAGGCAATAGTCTGAGAACAAATGAATCTCTTCAGCATGATGTCCTCAAAACCAAAAGCATTTAGGACTCACCTACACTGATGCAGGAATTTACTGCACTGGGACAACTTTTTGCCCCCCTCCCCAATATTATATTCCAAGTGTTCTATGGAAAACAAGAGTCAATATAAAAACCAAGAAGATTTTTCAGTTTAAACCATTGTTTGAAACAAACTCAAACATGTGAAATGGACTCTTCTCCTGGTGACTTTGCAGACAAAGGCAGCATTGACGTGCCCCGAATGCCAGGAGCAGAATTCGTGCGTCTGAGCGCGCTCCAGTGCCACAGCCATCATCGCCTGCGCTGCCTGGCAGTTTGTACAAGCAGCCATTTGTTAGAAAAATACACTTCATTAGTGATTTTTCAGCTCAGAGTGCCCTTGTACAGTCTGATAGAATGTGCAGAGGCTGAGCTTCTGTCTCCTGGCTGTAGCATTTTGCATTTCACCGGTGGTGACTTGACTGAACAGTAAAAACATATAATTTTCACTTCTTATTTGGTTGGTTTCACTTGACATAATTTATTTGTTTGTTGGGTTTTTTGTGTTTTTTTTTTCCTTTACCCAGATTTATCTTTCCCAGAATAGGTGTGTAAGTTAAAAGTATTATCTTCCCTGAGATGAGGTAAATCTGGGCCCGTGGGAACCACAGGAAATGTGTTCTTCAGTATTGCTGGTGTTGGAATGCTGTATGGAGCCAGGCTCTCCATAGAGCCCTCCTGTCACTCTGCTGATTTGAACAACAGCCCTGTGACACTCTAGTGAGTATTTGTGGATAGAACAGATGTGGGAGACCAGCCTGTTGAACAGGTGGGAAGCACTTTCCCCTCCATATTTTAGTCAGTTTGTTGCTTTTCAGAGATACAGGAGTGTGCTTCTGAGGAAAATTTACTTTTGAAGGCAGTAAGGGATATTATTAAGGGCTTTCAGTGCCCTGGTTCATGTCACTTTATCTTCTTAAATGGGCAAAAACAGGGTAAAAGAATTCTGCAGTTACACAAATACGTAACCTCAGATTTGTGATTTTGATTGCCCCCTCCTCTTTTCCTTTGCCTGGTGTCAGGTCTTTCCTGTTGCACAGTATAATAAGCTCCTCAACAGAGATTAAGCCTTTGGGTTTTTTGTTTTGTAGGGAAGAAAAAGAAAACACTCTGCACAAATATTTTAATTCTCTATGACACATTAAACTCAAGGAATTGCATTATCCTGGCTGGTTGGTAGCAGCAAGCTGTTTTGCCACCAAATTTATTGAGGCTGAACAGTCTTTCAGCAGCAAGAGATGAAAGCTCAGTAAGTTTTGTATGTTCTTGTCCCATGTAGAAGTATGAAAGGGACCTGTACTTATTTATACAGCTCTCCTGAAAATCTCGGAGTGTTTGGTAAGTGCTAAATTAAGTGTGAAGCAGGCAGTTACATAATATCCACGTTTTACAAATGGGGCTAATCCCAGTTCAGGAAGGTTGGTAAGTGCTAGACTACGTAGCTTCATTAACAGAAGGAGAAATAATGAGTCACAGCCCTGAGTTCCTTGAGCTTATCTCTGTATTATGGGTTTCAGGCACTTTAGTCTGTTTGGTTATAAGAGCAGAGGTTATTAAGTGCACCCTGCTTAAATAATTTCATTAAGTCTGTTACCTCTGTTAGTTTTCTCACTGGGCTTATGATCTGTGCTTCTATGTCAGTGCATATTAACTTGAGCTGTATTGGGTCAGATTTCTCTTAAAGCAGATTATAAAACTGTGAAATACAAAATTATTATGATCAGGTAATGGTATTCAGCATCAAATTGTCCATAATAAAAATTGTTTGGATTTGAACTTCTACATTTGTTCAATCAATTTTAAGATCCTGGTCTTTCTAAACAGGCAGGCTTTTATCAGAGAGTTATAGGCAAGAATTTAAGAATATTGGATCAGCTCAGAATTGGGTACACCAACGTGTTGGCTCGTGCTTTTGACTTGGCTCTAGTCCGAAATACTTCATGTTCCACTTCCCAGTCTGTGTCTTTGGTCAGCATTGCCCAACTGTTCACCCATTTCTTCAGCACATTGAGCCATTTAAGGGAGCATCTGATTTTGAAATTGGAAAACAACTGTCTGTGTAAAAATAATTTCATGTCCTTTTCTTTTTAAGGAAGTTGCTATGCAGCACTACTATTCAATAAATAATTTTTATCTTACCTGCATAGTCTCTCAGAAGCACTGTGTAGAAGTTAAGACACGGTACAAAACCTCTGTGTTTACCTTTCTTGTTGTTACTTGATTATTCCCAATACTTCAGTGATAACAGTAATAGAGCACTTCATATGCAAAACCCTTGGGGTAGAGATTTGCAAACTTCTGGTGTTTGTTGCCAAGTTTATTTTTTACAAAGCATTCTCACCCATTGCTGGGAGTACCAGCCCACACCTGAGTCTGTACCAGTCCTTTTCCATTTTGTGCTGTAGGGCAGCTTTCTAACATAATCAGACTTAAACTTTTCATTTGCTTTATTCGTATGGCTTCTTGGTGTACCACTTGAAGGCACTTGCCTTTTTTAATATTAACACTTTGTCATATAGGCTTTAATGAAAGCTTAGGGCTATTACACATTATTGATCATGTTTATTTAAAACAGATGGCGTGACTTGGAGCACTTAGTTGGCTAAAGAACATCCTTGTTGGGAGGGGATTTGCGTTGCTGTCTGTAGGGAGATGATTGGTATTTTCATGCCAGGGTCATTTCTGTGGAGGTTGGGTTGTGCCTTGGTGGGGGGCAGTATGCAGGCTGGAAACTTGGGCAGAAAATCCCACTGTGTCTGTAGGGTCGGAGTGATGGGGTTTGGTACAGACAGATGGAGAGCTCTCAGGAACAAGTTTAACAAATACACTGTTAAAAAAGATTTCTTGGGGCATCTCAAGTGGGAGATACACAGAGGGTAGAAGACCTCCCAAGAGCACCACAGGAGTGGAGACTCCCAAGAGTCATTATTTCCAAAGTAATTTTGTGACTAAGGAGGATTTAATTTCTCTGAGGGTATTTCAACTTGTATCTGAAACATGACTATTCTCCTTTCATGCTAAATATGCCTCAAAGATGTATTTTTAATTTTTTTTTTAATGACACCAGTTAGTAGTAATGATCAGTTAGAATATTTGTTGATGCACTAGCCTTTTTGTACACCTTTTGCACTTGCCTCCAAGATTTTTTATTACTTGCATGCAGTGTTTTCTTTGTTTCTGGTTTGGTGCTTAAGCCCTTAATGTGAGCCCCAGCTAGACTGTAAAATCTTCTTCAGCGGCTTGCTTATGCTTGTGGCATTAACCTTTCTGCAGGGGGTTGTGATGTTTATTTACAAAATTCCATTTTCCCCTTAAAAATAGAATATTATTAAGAGAGTCTTCTTTTTGCCAATTAGGTCAAAGTCCTAAAATTTTAAGACCTAAACCACATGGTTTAGAGCGAACTGATTCACAAACCATAGGTGACTTTACTACAAGAAGAAAGGGTATGTACTTTAGCACTGTATGTATATGGAGCTTTATAAAAATAAGTGAAGCAAAAATTAAGAAAACTGTTATTTTAGAGTAACTTTAACTCTAGCATAATTCTTTTCTGCTATAGTCTAAGGTCATGGATATATTTTCCATGCCAAGCAACCAGTTTCCTGTATAAGGAATTAAAGACTTTCTGGCTTGAACAGTGCATGGAAACTATTCTTTGATATTAATATGAATGTTCTGATCTCTTAAGTTGTAACTGTTTGTATTTTGGATTGACTTTTGTCTGTTGATTTAGAAGCAAGTATATAATAACTTGTAAATTGTACATAGTAACTTGTAAGTTACTTGAAACTTTTGTTAGGCAATAACCTGAAATCACAGTTCATTTAGGTCTCCTGAAATGAAGCAAAATATTGATGCTCTGATCATACATAGTACAGACATCTATTTACGCACCTTAATGAGAATTGCAGTTAATTTGTTTGGCATTATTGAAGATGCTGAGTTGCTGCCTTACATAATCACAAGAAGTAGAGACAATAATGCACAACATTAAAAATCTCAGAGAAATATCACTGATCACCTTTGGGTTTTAAAGTCCATTACAACTAGATGAAATACTTCTGCTGTTCTTGGTGGGCGAAGTCCTGGCTCTGGCTCTGCTGCAGCAGTACTTTGCCCACTGTTTATTCCTGCCAGGTAGTCTCAGACCTTTACAGAGGACTTGAGCAATTCTGATCAATTTTTGTGTCAGTCGTGCTTTAGTATCATTTTGCCCATGTCACGTTCAGTTCTGTCACTACATGCCTGACACTTGATCTTAGTGAACCTGCCAAGAGGCAGAAAACTCACGATGGGAGGGGGCACAAGGAGAGAAAGGGCTGTTTTTATGGTGACATTGCATTTTGTTTTCTAAAAACAGTTTTAGGGAGGGTAAAGGTGACAGCAGTTTGGCTCTGTGATATTCTTTTTCCACAAGCCTTTTTATATCTTTTTTTTTCCCCTAATGTTTATGAGGGGTGAGACGTATAAGCTGCAGGGAGGGATAATGTGTTTCTTCCTAATAGCCTACTCATGGTTCTGTTCTGAGAATGGAATTTAAAAATGGCACTTTTTCTGAGAACAATGTTGCTGTCATGAGTGGCACAAGCTGTCATGAGTGGCACATTGCTCTACTCGACCATGGATGAGCACTGAAGCCAGCCAGGTTCTTCCTGCTGTTGGCTCATTTCTCACTTTTGCAGACTTAGTCTCAGCTGCAGGTTCTGCCCACTCATGGAGCTGGGAAACCTCACCAGTAAGGGCACAGGTACACAGCAAGGGCAGAGTTTGCATATTAACAACTGACCCTGAGCCAAGAAAAGCCCCCAGAGCTGGGTCTGCTGAAACAGCCCATCAGCCCTGCCCTAGGCTTGCCAGCTCAGCAAGTCATCACAGCAGAATGAGGACAGAACACGATGCTGCCACTTTCAGAATCTCTTTTCAAAACAGAATTACTACCTACAAGTATATGCTGCAAAATTCTGAAATTGCAGTGGGTTTTTTTAATTTTATATTTGAATTTTTTTAGTGGATGTTTCTTCTCATTACCTGAAAAGATTAAAAATATAAGTTAATATATCATGTCTTTCTGAGAATGGAAGTGTCTCCCTTTCCTTACTACTATTTACTATTTGAAAGATAGAGGTTTTTTTCTGTATTTAGGCTGTGAAAAGCTATTAAATTTAAGCTTGTTTAGAAATGTTCTGTGCTTTACAGTTGTCTGTTTCTTACACAGCAAAACCAGCTCCACTAGAAATAAAACCGCTGCCTGAATGGGAAGAATTACAAGCTCCAGTTAGATCTCCTATCACCAGAAGCTTTGCACGAGAGTAAGTTTCTTGGCTTTTCCTGATTCAGATTAATCATTTTTGCTGACTAGAGTGTTAATAAATGTGTGTACAACTGTATCACGTTTTTAGTTTGTTTGTAGCTTGAAGTTTCCTTTGGAAGAGTGTGAGTCTGTGTGTGTATCTGTGCATTGAAATAAAGTGTGTTGGCGTGAAATTTTGTGGTATTAAATATAAGGGACTGTGTATAACCAAGAAATATGACACTCCTAGTAGACTTGAATGAAAGTTTCAGCTCTAATATGCTTATTTTTGTTGTTTACCAGGAGGTTTAAGATATTTGAGATGTATTGTTTGTAAAATAATTCCTGGTAATTAGCTCCTCCAGGTTTCCCGTGTCTCCCAGACCGGATTCAGTTCATAGCACAACTTCCAGCAGTGACTCACACGACAGTGAAGAGAATTATGTATCCATGAACCCAAATCAGTCCACTGAAGACCCAGTATGTAAAATCTACGTCTTAACTACTCTCTTCCTGTGCAGTCCTTACCTTTAAATCATGCAAACACAGATCCTTCACTCAACATCACTCCTTTTATACTTCTAGATCAACAGAATGATAAAAAAATCTCCATAGCAAAGCTGTAATTTTAGTAGGATTTCACTGAAGAAGTTAGCAGCATAAAGAGAATGGTTGATATACATATCTATTATATAAAACAGTTCAAGACATGACTTTTTTTCTACCTCTTTCCTAGAATCTGTCCCCTCTTTGTAATTGCTTGTCCTTGGGCTATGCACCAGTTCAGTACTGTGACATTAAAAAAAAACTGTCCTAGAACCTCTGAAACATGCTTAAAAAAACTGTATTAAAAGGACATCTTCCAGGAAATGTAGAGGAAACACGGGAAAAAAAGGACTGATACTTGTTGTATACATTCTATGAAAACTGAACCATGTCTATCTTACTAGGCTTCTTTTGAAGAAGAGGATAGAAGGAGTCTTTGTGTATTGAGTGTTTGTATTTTTTCTCCTTTGGGGGAGAATTTTTTCAGATATTGAAGCTTCAGATTCTCAGCATGGAGTGCAGCTAGTTAGGAAGAGTCAATGATGCACACTGTGGTTTTTCTTTGGTGAGGAGAAGGAGAGAGAGAAACAGAATACCCAATAGCAGTAGTTTTAAGGACGACAATAGCAATAGGCCTAGGCCTAAAGTAAAATGTGGTTTAGAATATGCATAAAACTGGAGCTGTTCACAACTGTATCTTGAGCTCAGCTTTTTGTCCAGTATAGAATCATGGAATAGTTTGGTTTGGAAGGGACCTTAAAGATCATCTTGTTCCAACCTCCCATGCCATGGGCAGGACACTCCACTGGACCGAGTCATTCAAAGCCCCATCCAGTCAGTTCAGTGCACTCACATGTTCGGGTTCTTAGTAGGGGATGCAGCACCATTTTCATCTTTAAATCATTTATGTAAGACCTTCTTTGGGGAGGGCCTGTCTAGCACCTTTTTTTGTTCTGTTTGTGTGTCTGCCTTCTTATATGGCATGTGCTGGCCCATCTCACTGCTCCTGGACTCTCCTCTCGCAACGCTGTTCGCTTCCCTGTGCCCTGCTCCCGATGCCCTCCCAGTCTCCTCCAGTGTCCCTGCCCCCCAGCTCAGCACCGCTGCCTCTGGATGCCGCACCCCAGGTGCCCCCGGCGCCATTCCCCGCGGGAGCTGGCGGGGCGCAGGTTCCGGAGCCTGCGGAGCGCCCCGAGCTGTGCCTCGTGCCGTGCCTGCTGTGCTTCCCAAGGGAAAGGCACCGAGCACGGGGAGCTGCTGATGTTAGATCTCAGCCCCTCTCTTGCAAGGGCCATCGGTAAGTAACGGGTGATGTCCCGTTTCGCAGGTGCGAGGAACATCCCCTTTTACACCAGGGACTAGCCCCTGCCGTGCCCACGGTTCTCCCTGCACGGAACCGCAGTTCAACCCGGCCGTTCCTGTTGATTCTTAGGGCTGTTCCAGGGGCTTCACCTCCATGCCAAGAGTGTACAATTAATGCCCCAGCTCATTAATATCTTCTGTTTGCTTGCACCAGTCCTATTTTAAGGTTATTCTACAGATTTCCTTTCTGTTTCATTTGCGTGTATTCAAAGTTTCTGTTTCCTAATGCGTATGTTCTGCCTGCCTAGTTTGTTTGAAATAACAGATTATTTTTTTGTTTAAAGCGTAACAACTTTTTTCATTTATACTGAAAACATTGATACAGAATCTGGTCTTTGTGTGTTTCATATGCAGAAATTTGTTCAGAGTATTTGAGCAACAAAAATGAACTTCATATCAGTTGTTTGTGTTTGTCCTTATTACCGCTTAATATTAAATGAGTTGGACAGTAGAGATTAATGGATAACTTAAGTTTAAAAAGCCCAGCCCGTTTGGCTTTAGCCCATAAAATATTTTATTTCCTAAAGAACCAGAACATTTCCAGATATCTCACAGCCTTTTAAAATCTGACTTTTTGAGAATTTGTACTTGTTCCAACTCCATCTTAGCAAGGAGTCTGTATTTCTTCATCTTTTTCTGTCATCAGCTTTGAAGCATCTTGTTTGGACATGTCATACTTATGTTTTAATTAATAAAATCAGCAATATTCTGCTTTTTCTTTGAAGTTGCTCTCAGCCTTACCCTTCTGTCTTTCCTTCTGCCTTCCTCTTCATTTTTTGCTGACTGCTGCCCTCTGTCTTCCTGTTTTTTCTTTATCTTTTAGAGAAGAGTCCTTCTATTGTACTGTTCCTATAACACCTGTTAAGAGGGAGGGATCAGGCTGGGAGAGGACAGAGGAGGTGAGGTTGTAAAAGTCTGGGCTAATTGAAATTTAGGTATATGCAATGCAACTTCAGGCAGCCCTACACATATATTCCAAAGTTTTAATCTTGTCAGTTGATTTTCAGCTAATCATGATGACTTTTGAATAAAATGTAAAATTTCATTTTTCGCTTTGCCACTACTGTAAAGCAGATATTATTGTAGGTATTTAACAACAATTTAGGGAAATAAAAAAGTTTGTGCTTAAGTAACGCTAAATATGAGTGATAACAACTACATTTAAAAAGAACAAAACATGCTCTGTTCTTATTTCATTATATGAAGGGGACATTAAGTGGAAGGCACAGATGGGTTTGGTGGCGACCTTAAATTTGGTGGGATGGTTTTCGGGTTTTTGCCTCCCTTTGGCTTTTGTCTCTGTCCCAGTTTTGACATAGAATGTGTGCCCTTACCATACAGGGTCAATGAAATTTGCATGATTTAAGTGATTGCAAGAGTCTCAGTCATTTCTTTAACCTTTTACATTTTGGCAGTTTATAGTAAGCGTATTTGATAGTGTGGGCCACTAGTTTGTACATTTGTAGCTGAGGTTGTTTGTATTATGATTTCAGAATTTGTTTGGAAGCAACAGCCTTGATGGAGGAAGCAGCCCTATGGTAAAACCTAAAGGAGATAAACAAGTGGAATATTTAGATCTGGACCTAGATTCGGGAAAGTCTACCCCACCTCGTAAGGTAAGCAGATGTTCAGGTCTTGCAGTTCTGCCATCAGGAGCTCAAATGGCCTTCAGCAAGATCATCTTAATTGTCATTTCTTAAATGATAGTTGAGAGACAGTGTTAGACCTTTCAGAGAAACCGGTGCTTGGTCTGTATCTGTTTGGGACACCTACTTGCCTTTTTGTTGTTAATTCACTCGAACTTGTTTCTCGCTGTTCCCAGAAAAAGAGCAGTGGCTCGGGCAGCAGCGTGGCAGACGAGAGGGTGGATTATGTTGTGGTGGACCAGCAGAAGACGCTGGCCCTGAAGAGCACGCGGGAGGCGTGGACTGATGGCAGACAGTCTACGGAGTCCGAGACGCCCACGAAAAGCGTGAAGTGAAAACACCGCCCTGCCTTCGAAGAATGGGAAGAAGTGAATTTTGAAGAATCACAGAACCACAGTGGTGGTGTTGTTCGGCTGTACAGTACCTGATTCCCCGGGGTGGGAATCAGTTCCTCACCGAATAGATGGAAGCCAAAGGACACTTTGAATACATCAACGGAAATTTAAGATCATGAATTGGCTCTGTGGTGTCTGGAAAAATCACAGCCTGTAAATAACATGTAAAATAATATCACTTAGCTTTCAGAAAACCTTTTGTTCTGTAGTTAACACATTTGTAGTATTACTGTGTTTATGCACTTTTTCAGTTACAATGTTGGTTCAGGTATTCACAGTTAGTGTACCTTAATGCCTAATTCATCTGGAGAGTTCTTTTTTTCTTACACTACTATTCCTTACAATTTTAGGTTAATTAAGCTGCATGTAGATATGGAAATTAATATTTGAACTTCATTTTAACAATTCAAAATTGATTTTGCAGAAATACTTTCACAATTGAGTAATCTACTTGAAATGCCAAGAGACAACCGTTAGTTACATACTTGTTTATATTTAATACACACAAGATTATTTGGAAGTCTACAAGTTACCTTCCTAACAAAAAAATTGCTGTGAGTTAATAATAATGAACTGTACTGGGTTCAGACCTAAAATCCTGGCTTATATGTTAGTTGTTAATGGTGGAACTTCTATTGTATTTTATTAATGACAGTGTTCTGTGTTCAATGGGTGAAGATTCTGCAGGGTGGGATCTTACACTTTCAAAGACTGAATAATTAAATGTCAAGTAAGCCTGCAAACCACTGATGGCATGCAGTAATATTGTGATCTCACACTTATTAACAAGAAATAACCTTTATATTATTTACAGAAGGTAGAGTATAAAAATCAGGTACGTACCAAGCACTGTTGTGCTAATACACTGATCAGGTTTAGACAATGAGCTTTAGTTTTGTACTGTTTAGAAGTTCTAATGTCAGTTTTCAGTTCAAGATTAATGGGACAGTTTGACATTCACTTTTTGTAGTACTAGCAAAATACTGTGATTTTGAATAAGACATTAATTCAAATGGAAATACTATGTTTTAACACCATAGTGCCCTTCTTATGAGCTCTATTTTACTTTAATCTCCTGCTTGGCCTTATATTTAAATCCCTATGCAACTGATATTTTATATCTCTGTTTTTAAAAATTAGATAATATACCTAAATGATCCCCTTGTAAACCACTTGTTGCTCTTTCCTGGTACAGGATTTTAAGCTCTGTATACTGTGATCCTTTATTTTACTATGCCAGTTCCAAATAATAATCTGCCTTGGTTTAGAAACATTTTTTGTTATTTGGAAGAAGATAGAATTCTTTAAATACGTGAATGAGTTAGGTCTAGATAGAAAACTTACTAACACTTTTGTTTTATACAAATGTCCTCAAGTAAGTGGTTGGTTTCATTTTCCTACCCAATTGTTTTATTTTGTCGAGATCATTTAAAAGTTGAGCATAAAGCTGCATTGTTTTCTGGCATGTTGGCCTTCGTACTGTGCCTAATCTGCCATCGGTTGTTTCTCTCCCCTCACAGCCACAATCTACAGTATGTAAATTATCTTATTCTTAACAAAGGTTCTTTTTAAATTAGTAATATTTTGATGCTTTGAATGTTCACTTTAAAAAAGAAACTAAAACCAATGCATTTTGAGGTGAATTTTAAATAAATCAAGTTGTTCGGTTTTGATGTGTAAACTCTGTCCTGTGAAGCAGCAGATGGATGCCAGTGTGTCTGGGAAGGTGCCTGGATACCAACCCCATTTTGTCAGAATTGTTGCTTACCTCCTAGTACCTCTCAAAAACCACATGTACAGCTAGAACAATTTTTAACATGAATCTCTGATTTAAAACCCTGCACCAAGAAGACAAATAATGTGAAATCCCCCTCTTCTGGGAGCCAGGAAAAAAATCATTCTCCTAGGCTGGCCTCTCTTGCTGAGCTAGTGATAGAAGGTGGGTTTGCTCTGAGTTTGCTGATATCAGTCCTTGATTTATAGATTACACGTACTCTTTCTTCATTTAAAATTTGGCAGGATTCACATCATTTATTATTATGATTGAGAATCCACTCCTAATTTCTAGGCTTTCCCCCTTTCTTTTGTTAAGGACAATAGGAGTTTCCACACTGTACAGACAATGCCACATTTTCTAAGTAGCAGTCTACAATTTCTCTTTAATTAGATTTCTAAGCAGTTTTCTCTGCCATATTCCAGTATTACATTTTCCATACTTATATCTTGTCCATGGTATGTTCAGAATCAGAGGTGTGATCTTAACTTTTGATGATACATCTCATTTTCACCAGTGAAGCTACAAGGGCTTCACAATGTAGATCTGTCTGAGCTCTTGGATGATCTAAGGATGTGAATGTAAAATTGAAAATGTGACTCCTAAAGTTATGGATGGTAGAAAGCAAGTGAAACTGATACCAGCCCTGTGTCACTTACACTTACTAGCTTTGTGAGGACACTCTAGTTGGAGGCAAGCTGAAACTCTGGTAGCTACTGGTGCAGTAGTAGCTTGGCAGTGTTGCTTGTCAAGTGTTCTTTTTTCAGTGTCTTTTCTTGTTTCACTCAAACTGTATGAAGTTGAAGATACAGTTTTCGTTGCTGTATGTGTCATTATAAATTGCAAATGTATATGTGCAATATGTCTTTTACAAACACACAACATATTGCTCTTAAAAATCAAAAGAAAACTTGGCACCTTGTGCACTAAGATTGACTTGAGAGGTGATTTGGTATCATTCCATGGTGTGATCTGAACATTTCTTTATCTGGTAAGTACCAAGGGCCACACTTTTACACACTGTGATATAATCACTATTACCTCATGAAGTGCAAAGTGCAAACACAGCTGCTCTGTTCCACTAAAACTTTATAATGTGACATTGAGAAAGGTGAAAATGTGGTCAATAGTCTTTTTTCTTTACTGACATTTTTATTTATGTGAAAAAATAATAACAGTCAATTTATGTATGACAGTTGTGACATAGTGCCACACTTCGGGAGTACAGACAAATTACAGTATGGCTGTTTTGATTAAGTAATTTAGAATTTATCACTTCTTATAGCTAATTAGGGAGTGATGGGCACCTCTGTGGCTTTCACAGTGCACTATGAGCCAAGCAAGGTTTTTATCACAGTGAAATTTAAGTTTAGCTATTACTGCAGCAATATATTTTTATATATGTGTGTGTGTGTGTGTGTATAGATATATATGTTTATATCTATATATTTATATAGATATATATGTAGTACTCTTGCAAAAGTGCTTCGGAAATTTAGCAGCCCTGGACAGAAGTTCCATTCCCTCCTTAGCTATAGAGGTTTCTGTCATGAAAAGTGAATGGATGTCTACTTGCTCAAGGAGAAGGTATTGGCATACAATATCACTGTGCAATTTGGACAGCAATAGTGTTGCCTCATCTGTTGAAATATTTCATACCTGTATCAGCACTTTCCACAGGTGAGCTTAAATTTTGAGATTATCCTCCATATTTCCTACATCTGCTCTTGATCTCTGTGTATTGCACCAAACTGCTTCTTAAATGTACATTTCTTGTTGTTTGTTTTATTACTTGGGGATATTAATATGGCCATGACCACAAAAAAGGTGCTTGTCTAGCAATTAGTGTAATAAGTGTTCCACAAAAACATTGTGTTGATTGAGCGTAGATGAATCAAATCCCAAGCAATGAGGTTTCTGGCTTTTTGCCTTAACTGAACAAACATTTTGAGTTCAGCTCTCAGCCTGACAAGGTGCAGAGTGGGATACGAAGAAAAGGTGTTGAGAGGGTTATGAACAATGTCTTTGACATTTTAAGTTTTCCAGAATATGTTTATGGTTCTGCAGCCCTGAAGTCAATTTTCAGTAGCAAATGTGGGAGGAGAACAGGTATTGGACGCATGACTAGTGGGAAGGTTTTTGCCATCTCATTGTTAAGTAAACAGAGCTAGACTGTTCTAGTGCCAGTGGTTTTCTTTCTAGATGGTCTAGAAAATTTCCATGTTTTATTTCAAAGGGATGCTCTATGTTTGCTTCAGCTTTTTTATAAGAAGCAGGTTAGCTGAAGTGTACAGTTGTGTAATCTGCTGTGCACACAAAAAATATTAAACTTTATTATGTTAAAATGGAATAGAAAAAAATCCTGTGTGGTTTGAGACATAAAGCACCAAGTTGGTAAAATGGAGACTCTCAAAGTTTTCCTGCAGTTATAAAGCCAGCACCTGTAGCAATCATCATGATTCGCTCTTGAAAATTCTCCCAAGATCTCTCATCATTGCCAAGCCTTTTCCTGGTAAGTTATATCTGCAGTGAAATAAAAAGAAAATGTGCATGACATTTTCAGAAAGGCCAATCCTGATAAGATTTTAATAAATGCTGTTTGAGGTCCTGGGTTTAACACGTGTGTGTGTGGGGCTTGCACAAGGTACGCAGACAGCTTGATTGTTTTAATCGGAAGGCCAGAAGAGGAGAAAAATATAAATATGCCTTATTTTCCCTGAACTCCTACCAGACTTTAAAATAGGTAAGTTTTCATATTTCTATGTTCTTGTCAGGGAATATACTTTAGAGGAAGGAATCATTACTTGCTTCTGTGCACTTGTGCTGATATTTGCACAGTCATAAACCCTGCAGACTAGCTGAAATGTTTAGGGGTTTTTTTTTCCATTATGTGTTAGAGGTGAAGGATGCAGGCCTAGGAGTTTGGAGATGCCTCAGACTGGCCTGCTGGTGTACCTCAGTCTGGAGTTAATTGCATCAAAACAGTGATTCAACCCTCTTCTGAAGTGATCTTCATAGTAATACCTATAAATCATGGTGTGCATATTTAATATTTTTTTTAATTATTCATAACTGAAACCCAAATGTTGGAAACAAATGGTGTTTAGAGTTAAGCTCCCTAATCTCCAGTTAGGCATAGAGCAACATTGGAAAAGGCATTATCTGTAACAGGGTTCAAATTCCCCAGGCACACAAATCCATCTAGGATCTTTTGAGGAGCAGAATTTAATATTCAAGGCACTGCTGTCCTCTTTAAGTAAGTGAAAGTTCCAAGAACTTTTTCAAAATTAATTTATACTGAATTATGTAAATATAAGTTTAGGAATTAAATTTGAAAAACACTCCTTGTGTTTTAACTATATTTCCTCCTCCATAAATGAAAGAAGTGATGATTCTTAAGACATTTTTATCTTTAGCTCTACTCACTGGCTCCTGATATGAGGAAGCAACAAAACAGACTTGGCACTTGAACTTTTTGAAAAGAAGGAAAAAAGTAAAGGAGCCACCCAGGACCAGGATTTAGCCTTTGGTCCCCCCATATACCATGGGGTGCAGCTACCCCAAATTCCAGTGCTCAGCTTAGAAGCTGGCCCACAGATCCTGTGGCCAGTAGCAGGGAAGCACCAACAAGCTCTGAAAAAGGGGTTTGCTTAAAAACAGTATCAAGAGTTGAAGCAAAAATTTAGTTTTGGAGAGGGTTGGTGGGTTTGTTTCCTCTGTGTAAAATTAATAGGATAATATTTAGGACTGTGATGCAAGTATACTCAGTACTACCCTTTGGGAGCTGTGCTGTATCTCACTATGAATACTAGTATTCACCCCAGTTTTTTGGTATCTGTGGTCTGTATTTTTTGCAGAGCATTTGGCGTACCAGGAGAAGGGCCGTCTTTAAAGTCTGGGATCAAGGATCAGAAAACATTGGCACCCAGCAACATTTTAAGTTAGAGATAAATTTCCAATGGATAGTTCTAAAGTCTTGAGATTTTCCTTTAGTAGGTGCATTGTGTATAAGGATGGAAACTTGATATTAAGCAAGCAGTTATTGTTCTGTAAATGGGATGTTATTCTGCTTTTAAAAAAAATACAAACAAAATTTAAAAAAAAAAAACATTAAAATTATCCGTTCTGCGTGCACAATGTCAGACTTTTCTTTTCATAGTTTTTATCTCCCCTGCATCATAATGATCTGAATAAATGCTGTTACATTTTCTTCAGGACACTTAGTTCTTTGGTGAAGTCTTACTTTGATTTCCTGTGTCTTTCTGACATGATTTTTCCCCCAAATATTCTCTTTAATTAAAGGAGGGTTGAAAACCAATTACTTTTATAAAAGCTGCTCTGTTTTTTGTGAGTGAGCAGGAGGATTTTTTTTTTTAATGTAGCAAATCTCTATTGTGATTCAGGATAATCATTACTGCAGAAAGGAATTCAGACAATGTATACAAAGCAGTAACTCCAAAGCAGTGACCTATAGGCTAATACAAAAGGCACATTCATGTCTAAAACCAAGGGCTCAGGAACTACGTGTGGCACAAAACAACCACAGTCCACAGCACACATGAGAGCCTACCATTTTTGCAATAAGAGCTGTGTTGGGAGCCCCTGTATGTCTATCTATTCTGATGCTATAGTTACAGGGAAGTAGATATTTGTCAAGTGTCAAAGTGTTTTCCAAAGTTTTTCATGAGTGTTAAAGTATCTAAACACTGTGGGGAAAATTGGCCCAGATCACAACTGAGGAGAAACATAGCAGCATAAGAAAGGCAAGAAAACCATGAAAATCAGATTAAGATGCCATGGCAAAGGCATCAATGTATGAAATTTGGGTGTAGAGGCAGAGAGATACCTGCGTATATGTGGAATCCACTAGAACTTAGTTAACTTACTTAAGGGATAAAACTGCCCATGTAGTTATAATAGAAAAATTAAAATACTATGTCTTGCTTTAAAACCCCTCTTTTTCATTTATCCCTATCTTTCACTGAAGGTCTATATCCAACTTCTTAAAGTCCCTTTTTGCTCTGAGAGCAACAGCAGCAGGAGGCAGTCTTGATGATCTCAAAGGTCTTTTCCAACCTAGTTAATTCTGTGATTCTGTAACACTGCTTAACTGCAGTGCCAGTAGGTGGAGGAAGTAAATTTTCCAAAGAGTCTTTCCTTGCCCTGTCTCCCTCTAGTTGCAGTACTGTAAGGTGAGGAGTGAACTTCATGAAAGCAAACAGGACCAGGGCAGAACCTGGTTGTTGAGAGGGAGGAGAACCCAGAGTTTTGAAAAGGGAGGGATCTGTGTGTGTAATAAAGTGTTTGTGCATTATGTTTTACACAAAAATGTATTTTACATATTGAAAAAAATATATACTTTTCCTTTTGGTTGAGCCTTTTCAGTCATAGCAGCAAAGAAATAAAATCTAAAAGCATTGTATTCATTCTGGTTTTGTTTTTTTTTGTTTTTTTTTTTTTTTTCCTGTGAGAGTGCTGCTTCTTACAGAAACTTCTTCAGGGACTTCTGTAATGAGTATTAGGAGTTGACTCCATATGGGGTCTTTTTTTTTTTTTTTGCATGGGTAAATTTTATTGATCAAAGGACTTGTTTTAAACTGGACACAAGCAGAGTCTGATATGCTATCTGCATGTCATGTTGCTGTTACCAAATATTCGCTGGTTTGTGGTTGGGCACAATTTGAAAGACTTTTGGTCTTCACATGTCACTATTTTTGTAGTCTACTTTTTGAAGACAGACACGCAGCAGGCTTACAAATGTTCATTACAGTTTGCTTAAGCACAGCAGATGAAGTCTGGGCTGTTTATTTTCTGTGAAAGGTTAATTTTAGCAGGATGGCTACACTGTAATTTGAACACTCTCAACATCATCCTCATGGTACTCAAAATTTAAAGAGCACATGGATGAAATGTATACACCTATACGTGGTATACTCTAAAACATTTCTATTGCATTAAGGAATCTACTGAAATTAAGATATGGTATTGTTTGCATGTGTTGGGGGTTTTTTGCAGGGGATGGGTTTTTTAGTACTGAAAATCAATGCATTGTCAGTTATGATGAAGCTGACAGTGACCTTTGCTGATGGGCAGAGGGTCTTTTTTTTGGGTTTTTTTTGTTGTTGGTTTTTTTAAACAGATTTAGCATGATTTTTATGGCTTCTTTGGCTGTTGATTGTGTATGTCTGTGTGTGTCTGTGTACACACGACCTCTTGCCTGCAGCACTTTTAATCTGAAGCTGAAAGAAAAGTGACAATGACAGAAGTGATGGCTTTGAAATAAGTCTAATTGTATTTTCCCTTGATGGGATGGATAGTCCAGCTCAACATCAGCCTTGTGAGGAACTAGAAAAACTGGCAGTATCTCAGCTTACATGGGTAGTATCTTGCTTTGGCACTATAAACTAAAAAAAAATTACAACCCCCCCCAAGATCTGAACACAAACTAAGTTCTCACCCCTCTCTTATCTTCTTCAACCCAAATGACTGCCATATGTCTGATGGAGCAACCACAAACTGTTTCATTCCTTTTGTTTTCCAAATTTTGGGAGGATTTACAGTGTTGATACACGTGCAGCAATGCCAACTAGCATTATTGCTGCGCAGCTAATAGTATCATTTCGAGTTGCTCTTACTTGTGGTGTTTCAATTTCTTGCTTAACAAGGAGCCATATAAAGAATATTAATTAAATTTATGATTGCACAACTAAGCAACAAAATTGAAAGACATGCCGCCCAAGAGATTTGACAAAAATTTGTAATTAAACTGTTCTTTACTAACTTCATCAGCATTTTAATAATTAGTTGTCTCTACTGTTGGGTACTGGCTGAGGGGGGATTTCTGGCTTTTTTTGTGTATTTGACCATAATGTAGATATTCAGCACGTCAGTAACCTCTGTCCTGAACTTGTTTTGCCGCTGGTTCCTTTCAATTTAAGGTCTTCATATTTGGGCTCTATATGGACTGCTATGATTTTGTGTGTTCGTGAACATTTTCATGTTAACTTGGAAAGTCCTTATTCCTGCTTTGGATAAGGTTTTTTTTGTGGGGGGATGGGTGGTTTGGTCTGGTTTGGTTGTTGTTGTTGGGTGGGGTTTTGTTTTGGTTTTGGTTTTCTGTGGGTTTTTTACAGTTTTCTGCTCTGCTTTCAGGACTTGATTTGGACGGAGATCGTGCTTTTCTCCCTTCTCCATCAAACCAGATCCTACCTGTCAGTTTTAGTCTGATTCTAAGAGATGATGTTGATGGTGCTGAAACATCCTCACTGCTCTTCCCAAATACCTGACTTCTTCCCAGAGACCTTCTAACCCATTTTCTTTCACCAATGATTCTCCATATGTGGTCTTGTTTGTGTGCTTTGCAGGGGAGGCAAAGGAATGAAAAATGGGAGGGGGGGAGTGTAGCTCCCTTCTCACCCTGACCTAAACTCCTCACCAGACGGCGAGCACTGCATTATCTGGAGCAGCTCTGGGAGAGGGGGCAGGAGCTGAGGCCCAGCAGGTGGACACAAGACTATGCAGGAAGAGGATAGGTGGCTAAAAGAACACAGTTAAGTATAATTTGCTGCTGCGTGTATTTTAAAAGTTCAAGCTGTGTCCCTGAATGGAGAGAAAAGCGTTTAGCAAAGCTCGGGGACTGAGTTTTCATCTGTGATAAGAGATGACAATGAGGAGTGGGAAAATATGTCAGTAAATTTGTGATTAGCTGAGATATCCTATTCTAGGAAAATTGAGATTTTCTGGGAATTTATTCTTCTGAGTAGTTCTGGCAGAAACAAAGTGACACAATCTTTTGGAAATGTCAAAGCTAATAATTTTAACTTCAAAAAAATTTAAAGGATGTCTGTAATAAAAGACAATGGAACGAAGATGGTAATAATCATCATGAAGATGGTCTGTTTTGCTGCTACATGCCAGGTAACAATGGTTTTTCAGGATTTGGAAGATGCAGCTTTACAAACCTGCAGAGTTCATTCAGTGGCTGCATCTACACTGACAGCACTTGTGAATATTGCTGGAATACCTCCAGGTGTGACAAATCTGCAGGAGAAGACTTGTAGAGCAATTTGGATGATGTGGAGAACGTGGCTGTCCATGCTGTGAACCAGTCAGGAGACTTTTGCTTCTGACTAGCTCAGGTCTGGCCCTTTGGACAGCCTCTGTTAGCACCTGGAGTGCAATAGCAGTGCTCTTAAGCAGATTTTCCTGTTCAGTTTCATCCCATTCCATGCACTCCGGGGTTCTGGGATGCACGCTCTGGTAGGTGGCACCTGGCAGGTTATCAGTGAGGAGGTGCACTCCTCCCGTGAGCGAAGGCAGTGCAGGTGTAGGTGTGCTCAATCACATCCTAAAGCAGGGGGCTGCAGCGCACGATGCTTCAAGCTGGGAGCAGACACTGTGGTGTTGTCTTCAGGCAATTACAAAACTGTACTTCTGTACCTACAAACTTGGTCTGGCTCCATCAGCCTGAGCAAGTGAGAGCAGGGGACTTGAGAGGGTGGCTCTGTGAGACCCTTTGGTGAATGTTCAAGTCCCTCTACCCAGAACTCATGGAGAGATGAGGGACCCTTGCAGCAACGTGAAGCCGCCTCATCAGTAACCTACTGTACAGCACATTGCTATCGCCTGCTTTAACCACACACCCCTGCTGCTCCCGCCTGGACGTGCCAGAGCCGTGAGGCGGCACGGGCGGGCTGCGGCTGGGCTCCAGCCAGAGCATGGCCTCACCTCCTCGGGTGATTGCTGAGCCTTTCCCGGAGGGCTGCGAGGATGGCGAAGGGCCTTGAGGGGAAGCCGTGCGAGGTGACTGAGGTCACTCGGTCTGTTCAGCCTGCAGGAGACTGAGAGGGGACCCCATTGCAGTTACAGCTTGAGGGGAAGAGGAGGGGCAGGCACTGAGCTCTTCTCTGTGGTGACAGTGACAAGACCCCGAGGGAATGGCCTGAAGTTGTCTCGGGGAAATTTAGGTTGGCTGTCAGGAAAAGGTCCTTCCCCCAGAGGAAGACTGGGCGGTGGAACAGGCTCCCCAAGGAAGTGGTCACAGCACCGGGCTCAAGAAGTGCTTGGACAATGCTGTCAGGCACAG
>VXBQ01005199.1:150828-178014 GCA_013400175.1 Phainopepla nitens
TGGCGTGAGGGTTGTTGGAGGGGTTGTTTTGGCAACAGGTGCATATATTCCAGAAATTTCAAGGGGCTGGAAGTGATTGCCTGGAGATGCTAATTCTATCGCAGCATTGTTTCTTTAATGATAGCAGGAAACTGGTCGGTCCTGCTTTCAGCGCTGGGTGTTTTGTACTCTGAGTCACGCTGGGCTGTCCAGCCTACTTGATCTAAATAAATTTGCAAATGCCGTGTTTTTCGGATGAACAAGTAGCTAGCTAAAGCACTGTGGTGGGAAATAAATCTTCCTCGAACCTGCAGAAATAGGGCAATTCCGGGCTGGAGTTTAGCGTGTGGAGGCTGAGAAGCCCGTGCTCTTGAGGCGCCCGTGTGCGAGGGCTCTCTGTGCTGCCAAGTCCCTTCCTTTTTTACCTTGGGAAGGGATTTTCTGGCATACAGTGAAGTTTGAGTTGGAATGCCTTGGGGTCGCGAGCATCTGAAAGACTGCTTTCCCCGGTCTCCAGCTAAATTGCAGGGTTTTGTCATCTGTGCGGCAGATGATGAGCTCGGATGGCCGCGGGGCTCTGCTGCCGTGCTTCCCAGGTTCGGCGTCGCGGGAGAAAGGGGAATTGCGAACAGAAGTTCCAGCGGCCCTCTGCTTGTGCTCAGTGGGTGCTGGCTCAGTCCAGTGAGGGATGAGTAAGAGGATTTGGTTATGACTTCAGAAAAGCTTTAGCCATAACTTCTTATGCTCAATTCTTTATATTTTGACTTGTGAATTAAACATTTCTGTTAGGATTTTTCTGTTTCCACATGCCTCACCTGCCAGAGGCTTGTGAGGAAATACCCACTGACAAACATCCTGTTTCTTGCCAGCCTTTGTTTCATTTGTTTCTTACTTTTCCTGTTCCTTTGTTCTGTATTGGCCAGTAAAGATTGAATTTAGCTCCGTTCTTATTTGGCTCAGTTAAACAGATGGGTAATAAACACTTGAAAGCATCTCATTTGTTTAATTTTCTAATCCTTTCAACAGTTATTTTGAGTTATATGTTACCTTTGCTTTGTTTATCAGGGAAGGATCATCTCACTGCTTTTAGTTTTAACAACAGCTGATGAAAATGCATATGGGAGATGATGTGGAAAGAGTTAACCTAATGACAGAAGAGACAAGGATAAAGCCCTGATCCAAAAGAGTAATTGGAGGCAGTATGCTAAGGATTTGGCAGGAAGGGAATGAAGGAGGACTGCCCTCTCCCAGTCAGCTAGTTTTTCTGTTGTTAGTAGTACCATGGGTGATAAACATGATTTATTTACGTAGGAGAAAAACACAGTTTCCTAAATTCCTCCTTAGCTTTTGGGACAAAACTGCAGTCTGGATTCTTGTTTAGATTTGTTCCTTGGATACAGAGTGGTGAGGGGTTGGGGTAATCTGGCAAAAGCCTTGAAATCGCCCTCACTTCAGGCCTGGAGCTGGTGCTTTCAGAGTCTGCCCCAGAGCCAGCTCCAGGAGGGCTTGGTTGGCTCCGCACCCTGGAAGTGGCACACTCATCTCCTGGACCAGAGCTGTCTCCCTCATTCTTGTTGATGTGATGCTTTAATGATGGAGCTAAAAGGGATTACTGACACCCAGCTCTGTCCCTCACCCTGTGGTAGGGATCTTTGATCCATCTCCAGGTAATTGTATAATAGACAGCTGACTGCTCTCCATCCACCTCAGGTGCCACAGCCAGCTTTTGCTGCTTTGATACAATGTGAAACAAGCTTGTTCTCCTTTACATGGGTATCTTCCCTTTTTCAGAAATATTTCCTTTTAATTCTGTTTCACCTCAGGAGTCTTTTGATGATGCATCTCTGGCAAAACAAAAAGAAATCCAGGAAACAGATCCTACATATGAAGAGAAAATGGTATGTAATATTTGGGACTGTGTACAGCTACTCATTTAAAACAGATTTGAGTTTTCTGTTTGCTTGTTTGAAGTATGTTAACGGGATTTATAAAGATTTGTCTGGATATTAAAAAATATTTAAGTAACTTGAAAAAAAAACCAAAAAATGTTCAGAAGAATGCTCCTTGGACCATTTTCCTTTCCAGCATTTTAAAGTTACCTGTAGAGCAGTCCAGCCTAAAGGCAAGGGGGTTTATAAAGAGTTGAACATTCAACTTCTCAGTCAGAAATGGAAAAATTCTCTAGGAATCTCTGTGTGAAGCTTTAATTAGAGACCTCAGGTTTTTGAAGATAGGTGGTGATTCTGTGCTTCACAGGTTAGAAAGGAGAAAATTTGCTATTTTCCTTATTTTTTATTTTTTCATAGTTTTTATAATGTAAAATGTTGCCCGTTCCTCGCCATCTTATTGCAGTTTCTTTCTCAGTTGCTCCCTGTTTGCCTTTCTTCCTGTTTGTAACTCCAATGTCTGTGACTCCATGTGGAATTTCTTCATAGGAAAGTGAAACTGATTCTAATAATTTGCTGCTTCCTGTGTTATTTCTTCTTGCCACTGAAAATAACCTCCTCATCTTTTGCATATTTCTTTGTGTCACTTTCTGGCACACGGAAGGAAGTGAACTTGGAATTGTCTCCTTTAGTCTCTAGACAGACACAATAACAAGGGCAATTGTGTTTTAGAGATGCACTGAAAAAGAAAATGGGAAGAGTATCTCTGTTGGTATAAGGATAGCTCAGGGTTGCAGAGTACAGCTTGTTCTTTTCTGTGCCCTGTCTAAAAGACACAAGATAATGTTTGTTAGTCCCTTAAAAGAACATCCTCATGTGCAGTGAAAGCAAGTGTGGGGATGTGTGTGCAGGGCCAAAACTTGCAGAAGATTCCTCACTAAAACTGTAGAATGAGGAACCTTCTGCAGTGCATCTCTTCTCTTTTGTACAGCCAGTAAAAAAAGAACTTTAAAACAAGAGTAAACAATTTGGATGGTGGTGAGATCTTATCTAGTTTAAACCTCAGAAACTCTTACAAAGTAAACGAACAAAACTTATGAAGAATAGATGGGAAAACTTAAATTTTGTGGATCTGGATTGTGGCTGTGTCATTCAAGTTTAAATACCCTTGGAGTGAGTCTGAGTCCTCTGTGGTACATCGAGATCTCTTTTGTGGTCTCTTTATTCTCTAACACTGTGTCTTCCAGTCTCTTCCATAGTGCAGGATCTGCTCACACTAAGGAGGAAAACACTTACATAGCAGCCATTGCTCTTGCAGAAGCCTGGAATGTATGTTCCTTTTTACTAAGAAAACTGACTTCCTGTAGTTGTGCTGCAAGTTGCTAAATACCAGGTTATGCTGTGGCAGCTGGCAGAATGTCAGAGTGGTTACTGTTAGCCTTGGAGCTGTTTTTGGCTTGTTTGTCTGTTCAAAGGTTTGGTGTGGTCTTGGCAAGGTATCTTGATTCCAAATGGAACCTGTCTCAAAGAAGTTGAACCTTTCAGATACTAATATTGTCTGCTGTAATCTTTCTTGCACAGCAGAAACAGCAATTCCTATCAAAGGAGGCAGCCTGATGAGTTAGGCTGAGCATATCTAAGGTCTCTGCTACTGAAACAGATGTTCTGGCTTGTGGCTGTGAGCTGCTCTGCCCTCACTGCCCCCTTTGATGCCAGCTCTGTTGCTTATCTGACAGCCCAGGGAGGTGCTGTATCTCGCTGAGCAGGCAAGTCACCAGTGCAGTAGGGAGCAGTCATTGCCAGTTTGGTGAGAGATGAATTGGTACAATGAAGAATCCTGTGTGTGATGGATGGGGGCAAACTTCTAAGAGTGGGACTATCACTTTTGATAGGAGAAAGTTGTTAAAGGGGCTCTGGCCTTATCTAGTGAGACTGGTGCAATCTTTGTGCCAAAGTCAGATTTTAGTCTTGGCACAGATCTGTCTCACAGCTTTGATCTTGCTGTGTAGCAAAGATGAGCTTTCCCCTCAAAAAAAGTGTATTGAATCTGTCAGCAGCAGGTTTATTGATGTTACTCATCTCTTCTTTGGTGTTGTAGTGATGTGTATAAAGTAATGTGAATCTATATTTAAACAGTATTTGTTTGCTTTTGCTTTTGAATGAATACATACTGGAATGTCTCACACTT
Organism: Phainopepla nitens; assembly: GCA_013400175.1. NCBI lineage: Eukaryota > Metazoa > Chordata > Aves > Passeriformes > Bombycillidae > Phainopepla > Phainopepla nitens. The sequence continues at coordinate 154,882 of VXBQ01005199.1, forward strand.
GTTCTGTTTAATTTTCCCTTGTCACCAGCAAACAGACAGAGCAAACAGATTTGAGTATCTGTTGAAGCAGACGGAGCTCTTTGCTCATTTCATTCAGCCTGCTGCTCAGAAAACTCCGACTTCACCTTTAAAAATGAAACCTGGACGTCCGCGAATAAAGAAAGATGAGAAACAGAATTTACTGTCAGCTGGCGAGTGAGTGATGACACATAGGTCAACTTATACTATAAATAAGGTTTTATTGTACTTTAAAAGTGGAAGTTGAACTTGCTAAGCTTTTGTCCTGTGTCAGTGTGTGTGCCTTTTTTTTCAACTGCCCACCTGTAAGTTGAGGATTGCTTAAGAATTCAAGGAGTTAAAAGAGATTAGCGTTGATGCTAAAGCTTTCCAGCATGAAGAAAAGTAAGGCAGTCGTGGCTCTAAGAAGTCATGGAGAACATCATTATGCAACACCTTTCGGGCAGCTTGAAAGTTGTAAGTCTAGAAATTTGGATTGCCTTCATGCAGCTTGTGTGGCTGCAGTGTTTGGCAGGTGCAGCAGAACTCAAATGCGGTGTTCCCTGTCTTGTAGTTAAAGTAGCTGTCTTGATGTACACATGAATCTCTTTCCTGTCACTTTGGCTGATATTTGAGCCTGCTGAACATCAATTCTAGCGTTGCTAGAAATTTCTTTGGGTGTTTGCATTCTGTATTGCAATATATACATTTATATACATGAGATTTTCTTTCGCAGTAGCTTGATGTCTTTTCAGTTTCTCCACAAACTTACTACTTTCTTGGACTTCTCCAGCTATCGGCACCGTAGAACAGAGCAGGAAGAGGACGAGGAGCTGTTAACAGAAAGCTCCAAGACAACGAATGTCTGCACTCGATTTGAAGAATCTCCATCATGTATGTTTCCTTCCTTTTTTTTTTTTTTTTTTCGTGTCCCTGTTCTTTTTCTTCAGGATATTTAAAATGAACTTGATTTGCAAACTCTCTAAGGATAATGAAATAATTTGGTGGGACAGGAGAGGAAGATAAAAAATCCAGCACTGATCTAATGATACAAAATGTATTATTGAGGAACTGCTTATTTTCATTCAGGCTAGAAAAGTGGTCCAGTGAGTCTTGTCCCTTAGAAATCCAGTTGCTATATTTCAGGTAATAGGAAAGAGTTTTTAAGTCTGTCATCTTAGCATTTTTACAATGTAACCTATATTCTGATATAATTTAAAGCATCTAACAGCTTCCAGTTCATTTAAGGGAATTCAGTATTCTGTTGTTTTAATGTTTGACTGTGTTCTGATTTGGACAGTGGCGATAGATTTAGAATTTCCATGTGCTTTGGGTTCTTGCAGAAAACAAAGCTGTTGCAGCAGCTTGCAGAAACAAAATTAACATGTTGCTGTCTCCACTCTGCATTGTCCTTGAATTTATTACATGAATTTGTTACTTGATTTGGTTCTGTAGCTTTGGTAATCACTGTCAATTAGCAGCCAACAGGTGGTGAAATTCTTTCCCATGTTTTTGTATATCTTTTAGATGTGAAGTGGGGAAAGCTGCGTGATTACCAGATCCGAGGACTGAACTGGCTCATTTCTCTGTATGAAAATGGCATCAATGGCATCCTGGCAGATGAAATGGTATGCACAGAGCCCATGTTTAGGATCACTTCAGAACACATGCAGTACAGTGCCATTTTAGTCCTGCAGTGTGTATATATTTGGGAGTTTTAATAACACAAAATGCAATATATAGTTTGCCAGTCTTATTTTTCTAGTGTGTTTAAAGTCACTAATTTTAAAAGTGCCAGAGGTATTTTAATTTGAATAAATAGTGCAGGCAGGTTTCAAAAATAGATGTATGGAAAGGGAATCTGTCAACCTTTAGGAGCATGAAGGTGGTGGAGGGGAGTTGTTGGACAGAATGACATGTCCTCTGTTTTCTTTCTCTCTAAATTGCAGATGTTTGGTTATGGTACTCTCCAGCTACCCTTGTGAGGAGAGTGTCATGTATGAAAAGAGCATCAAATGTGGAAATGCTTCCTGCTGTTAGGGCCATGCGTAGATACCAGGATATGAATGTCCTCTAGGGACTGATGTCCACAGAACAGCTACAGCACTGGGAATTTGCTGGGGAGAATGACACAAAGATAGATGTACCTAGTGAGCTGTGTTAAAATTTCTCATACACCATGGCCGTGGGCATTTCAGTTGGCACTGGCCATATTAGCTTTTGCTTCTATTTTTTATTCTTTTCCCCTGAAGAAATTGTAGTAGTTTTAAAGGCAGGTGTTTTTGTCCCCTTCATAATTTTAGATGTTAGAAGAGATTAGATTTTTTAGTTCAGATTTTAGAAGAGACAAAAATCTAAAATCCAATTTCAGTGTATTGCATTTGCCATATCTTATAATATCTATGTAATAAAAGTTGAAGATATCTTATAATATCTATGTAATAAAAGTTGAAGATAAGTTAGAGACAAATGAGTTTAAATTGCTGTTTAGTAACATGCTTCACTTCTAAGTACATCGAAGATTTTCGTAAACACACATGTTTATGAATAGAGGATTTTTTTTGGCTCAGTGGAGCACGGTTGTTTTAGCAAAAACACCTCAGAAGCTTTATGAGTCCTTGGGTTTGTGATATTCCAAAATCATTTTGTGTTAAAGAGATTAAATGTTATTATTGAATGGTTTTTATTTATTCTTAGGTATTAATTGTATTGAAGTTATTAATGCATTTCACACAGCCTATAAACATTTTTCCACATCTTGTACCTGGTGGATGTTGGTTATTTTGAAGACAAAGACTCGATTTTTAGAACCAAAAATTACTTGTGCTGATGATGTTTGGGGGTTGTAATTCCCATGCATTTGAATCATATTTTTGAATTACTTAAAGTATAGGAATAATTTGGTTTTTTAGTTTTTCCTTAGTTTTGTTTTAGTTAAAATTGTATGTTGAAGATACTGTCTTTTACCAGATGCTCAGTATTTGTTTTCTTCTTTGACATACGCAGATTTTTACACTTGTTTGGCTCTCTTCTCACAGGAACTGATGTCATTTCTGTCCTCCTGTGGAAGCCTCCTTTTAAAAATTAATTAAGAACATATTTATGAATTAAAGCATTAATAATATAATGCTGACAATATATAATATTATGGTGACAGCGTTATTAATATTAATGCTTAATTAATGGAATAAATTAAAAAATCCTTAGGGTTCTTAATTTTTTCACTTTATTTCATGTTTGAGAGAATACCTACATCCAATTCGTAAAGTTTGACCTCTAAATAACCTGAGTACACCACAGTCTACAGAATAAAGTTTTAGGAAATAATGTTTCCTTGTACTTTTAACAAGTTGTCTTACTCAAAAGGTAAGGTAAAATTCTAACTTCATAATCCAAGGTTTCAAAATTATATGTGTGCTACTTTGTTTTAATGAAATGTGGGAGGCCCTGCAAGCTTTTCCTGACCAAGACTTTGATACCCTTCTTGTATCTCCCTCATTTATTCAGGCTGCTGTGCCTTCTATGCTGTATTGGGAGCTCTCTCTTGGGTGTTCTTAAAGGTGCTTTCTGAGAGATTTGCTTTTTTCTAACACATTAATGTGTCTTACAGGGTCTTGGGAAGACACTGCAAACAATTTCTCTTCTTGGCTACATGAAACACTACAGAAACATTCCTGGACCTCACATGGTGTTAGTTCCTAAGTCCACTCTGCAGAACTGGATGAATGAATTCAAGAGATGGGTACCAACACTTCGAGCCGTTTGTTTGATCGGTGACAAAGACCAGCGAGTAGGTTTGGATATGATGGTTTTTCCTGTGTATTCCTTTGTAAATCCAGCATGTGATCTTGCTGTCCTTTCCTTCCCTGGGAAGGATGTTACTTGGATTTGTGGTAGTTTAAGACCTACAGTGCTGCCTGCCTGGGGTATAACCAGCTTGGAATTCATGTGTGTGTTGCCCAGCTATTGCTTCATCACTTTATGTTCATCATTTTTTTGTTCAAAGATTTGCACTCTCCTTTTATGAAGGCAGGACACTGCATTCATGGGACTTAAAATAGGAAAATTGTAACAGTGCTACTGTTTTCTTTTTGTTTTAAATTTGACACCTTGTTATCTAGGCTGCCTTTGTGAGAGATGTGTTGTTGCCTGGAGAATGGGATGTCTGTGTAACATCATATGAAATGCTTATCAAAGAGAAGTCAGTATTCAAAAAGTTCAACTGGAGATACCTTGTTATAGATGAGGCCCACAGGATTAAAAATGAAAAATCAAAGGTAATTTATTTTACACTGAAAAAGTGTGGGTTATTAGGTGGTGGTGTGGGGACTAGTAATGTTTTATATTTGCTCATGTCCTTCAGTTATCAGAAATTGTGAGGGAATTCAAGACTACCAACCGGCTGCTATTAACTGGAACTCCACTTCAGAACAATTTACATGAACTCTGGGCACTTCTCAATTTCCTTTTGCCAGATGTCTTTAACTCAGCTGAAGTAAGTCTTTATTTCTGCTAATCAAATTAATTTTGCTGGTTTTCCAGATTTGAAAATAGACCTGGATATGTATAACTAGAGGTGTCAGTTACTGCTAAGTGATAGATTGAGTTAGAAATGTTTGTGTTATAGACCTTTTCATAAACTAGGCCCAATAGGGTAATCTGTTCTTTTATTTCATGGCTATATAAGAGTTGTATTTGTTCACCATTGTGATGCCATTGCACCTTGAAAGGAAACCTCTTGTAAACTGATGATTTTGTTGATACAGGATTTTGATTCGTGGTTTGATACCAACAACTGTCTAGGGGATCAAAAACTGGTGGAGCGCCTTCATATGGTGAGTCCTGCCTTTGGTACACGTGTTACGTTTGCCTAAACGTAATCATTTTTAAATCCTAAACAATTCTTGTAGTGCTTCTTATGACAGACTATTCGGATAAGAGAGATTATTCCACAGATTTTCAGTCAAGCAAAATTAAGTCAAATATCACAGAATCATATGGAAGATGATTTTGACCTAATCTTTGAGTCTTTCAAAGAAAGCACATTATATCCAATGTACAGCAAATAATCTCTCCATATAGGTTGCTTTTGCAGATTGTCTAATAATAAGTCAGGTATTGGTGATAGAGAATATCTGCTCTGTGTTTTGTCCATTGGCCTGATCAGTGTTTCAGTTTCCAAAATGCATTTAATGATGAACCTCTTTCAGGTGCTACGACCATTCCTTCTCCGTCGCATCAAGGCTGATGTGGAGAAAAGCTTGCCTCCGAAGAAGGAAGTTAAAATTTATGTGGGCCTCAGCAAAATGCAGCGAGAATGGTAATTAATGCATGTGCTTCACTAGGCTGTGGTTAAGGCTCAGGAGGAATGTGCTGACTTGTAGGTTGTGTGAAACTTGACTTATTCTCTGTGGTGTACTCCCAATTTGTACCTGTTTCTTTGTGACACTGCTATGACAGAACCGTGCATGTCAGGGAGATTTACCTGATAAATGAAGAGTAGGGTGAGCTTTTGACAATATTTGTTGCTTAAAGACGGACCAACTTCATTTTAGAGTGAACACAAGGTTTTTTCCCATTTTTGCTGTAGGTATACCCGAATCCTGATGAAGGATATAGATATCCTGAACTCGGCTGGGAAGCTGGACAAGATGAGACTGTTGAACATCCTGATGCAGCTGCGGAAATGCTGCAATCACCCTTACCTCTTTGACGGAGCAGAGCCTGGCCCACCTTACACAACAGACATGCATTTGGTCACCAACAGTGGCAAAATGGTAGTTCTGGACAAACTGCTACCTAAGTTGAAAGAACAAGGTATGCATCTCCTTTCTGGGGTTTTGAGAGCTTTTTGGTTCACTGATGTTTCTGTGTATTCTGAGCAAAACCAGCAGACTTTCGCCAGGATTATTGTTGCTGGTATGATACCAGCTTGGATCAATAGTCCATTATGAAGTGTTTTGATTTCTTTTTTTTTTTTTTTTCCATTTTTTTCATCCCAACTGAGACCACAGAAACACCATTTGATCGAGGCTTTAAGTTTTGTTTCTTAGTCTTATTAGCTATTTGAAATATAATTGTGTAGTATTTTAGCCACATCTTTGATTTGCTGTGAAGGACTATTTCAGATTCAGAGTCCTCAGGCAGGGTTAAAGTCAAATCCTTTGTAAAATGTTGGTCTCTCTTGCTGTATGTGATTTTGAGCAGCACCTCAGGTTTTTCAGTGTGTTCTATGAACACTCAGACATGGGCGAACTCTTGAGTTGTTTTAAAGTTATTTGATAGAAGGGACAACGCTTTGGAATTAATTACTGTAAAACTCACTTGCCAGAGTTTTTGACACTGGAATAAATTTTTAATTCATTTTTTGAGTATGCTTACTATAGTAACTTTGAAAAAGGAGTTGGAGGTAAGTTTGTGAGCAGGGACACTTTGCAGAAAAACAAAAACACATCCAAACCTTAGCCTTCTGTAGTATAAAAGTAACCTGTACTTGGTGTCTAGGTATCATCCAAGGAGCTGTGGCCGTATAACTCAAGACTAAAAGACAAACAATTCAGTGGTTATTGTGCTTTTTTGATCTTGGTTTCTTCCTGTTATCATGTTTATTGATGAGGTGTTGTAATTAATACTGGCCTGGTCTCAAATCAAATTATCATCTTGAACAAAAGAGTTCAGTATTAACCCTTTAGTCCAAAGGACAGAAGGAAGTAGAAACTTTGTTATATCCTGTGTTTTACTTAAATTTCTCCAGCAGACTGGAAATGATTGAGTGTGTATGCATAAAGTACTGAACTTTTTTTTCTTTTTTTAAGTTGTTCTTGGCGAGTAAGTAAACTGACAAGTCTTTAAGAAGAATTCACTGTATTTCTAGAGATCTTATCCGAAACAAAGAAATACTTCAAAATTTTATTCTTTGTATTTGATTATGTTTTTGTATTTGGTTTATCATCTTACTCTGCTGTGTCTGGGAACTTTTTGTTAAGGAGTACAAAATGAAATTAAAGGGAAAAGGCAGCCATAAATTAGACAGTGACTTATTGAAGTTAGACAAATGTCCCATGGTGTGGACTTACTGTGACAGCAGCAGCTGCAGCCCTGCATCACGATTTGAGGTCTGAAATTTGAACTCCTTTTCTTCTTAGTAATGGAATTGCTCTCCTTCCTTTTCTGGTAGTGCAGACTTGCAGAGTTTGTTAAGTCTTATGTTTTGGTGAAAGCATAAGAAACATTTTTACCCAAACAGGCTCAAGGGTTCTAATCTTCAGTCAGATGACAAGAGTCTTAGATATCTTGGAAGATTACTGTATGTGGAGGAATTATGAATATTGCAGACTGGATGGACAAACTCCTCACAATGAACGACAGGTATTTACGATTTTAAGGATCATATTTATGTAAAAATACTACTTGTAAAACACTTTGTTTAACTGATACTTTCTTTTCATTTATTTAGGCTTCCATTAATGCATTCAATGATCCTGACAGCTCAAAATTTGTGTTCATGTTGAGTACACGAGCAGGAGGTCTTGGAATCAATCTGGCTACTGCAGATGTTGTAATTCTCTATGATTCAGACTGGAATCCACAAGTAGACCTCCAGGCTATGGTAAGATTCCAGATGGAAATTTCATTTTTCTTTTCTTTTTCTCACAGAACTTTGCTAGAAATGTGTACTTCCAAAATAAATTGGTATTTTCCCATTTTAGCACAAGAGTAGGAATTTTAAGACCAATTTTCAGTTCAAGTGCAGCTTCTACTGTGTGGAACCATTAGTCCTTAGTCACATTTGAGTTATACAGTGTTTTATGCAGTGGGAAATGCTGGGTGTGTGCTACACCTTTTAGTATTATTTAATGAAAATAGGCTGCTTGACTAAGTAAAAATGAAATAAATCCAGGTTTGTTAATCCCAAAACTATAAAGCTTTAAAGCTTTACTGTTGTGGGGAGTGGAGGTGAATGTGTTTGCACTGTTTTTCCTGAGATCTTGAAAATGAGATAAAGAAAAGTTTAATTCAACTTTTCAAAAACTGCATTTATGGTGATGGTGATGAAAGGATCTCATTTTAGCAACTATCTTTAGGGATTTTTTTAGGTAGACTTGCATGCATCTCCATCTTGGATACATGTCAAGGACATTAGTGACCTCCTAAGAAAGCAAAGCTATTTAAAAACTGACAGTGGTGGATTTTTTTTTTTTTTTTTTTTAAATGACAAATGAGGCCTTTCAGTGACAAGTCTTGGAAATCTAATTATTTCAGTTAACCTGTAGGGTCTCAAGTACTCTAGCAAAAATTACTTCAAAAGAATGATGGAACTGGTGTCTTGAAGTTCGAGTGAGGTGGTACCAGCTACCACTACAGGTGTATGTTGAGAATACTGATTCTTACAGTGATTCATGTTCTGCTAGTTGGGAGAGGCAGGGTATTGTATTTTTCTTGAACTGTTCATGGCACTACTGAAGGATTTTGAGAAATCCAGCTTTTGGTCAGTACAGAGATGATTTCTTCATGCTTTGATTTTACAGAAGGTTGCTTAAGGTCAGAAGCATCTCCCCTGTATGATTTAATGAAAAACCCCAAAACCTGCTGTTTTTCAGCTGTTACACATAGAGACAGACTCATTGTTGATGTGATTGGAAAAAAAACTTGCAGTGTAGATAAAAATGTAATCTCTTGGGTAGCCATGGATAGCTGTAAACATTTAAATAACCGGTGCTGTTCTGTTTTGTAAATTGGTGTGCTGGAAATAATGAAAATCTCAAGCCTAATGACGTAGTCATGCTGGAAAGCAAGTGCTGAATGTTTTGTTATTGTTTTGGGCAGGATCGAGCACACAGAATTGGCCAGACCAAGACTGTGCGGGTGTTCAGGTTTATTACAGACAATACTGTGGAGGAAAGGATTGTGGAGCGTGCGGAAATGAAACTCCGCCTGGATTCCATAGTCATCCAGCAAGGCAAGTATGGGAAGGCACTTCGTATCTAGGACGCAATTCCCTTCTTCTCCCATTGTAAACCATGGTGGAATCAGCCAGTAAGAACCAGTGGGAATGTTGCTTTTTCCTCAGCTGAACTCTGAAGAGAGGGTGCAAAGGCCTCACCCACTTGAAAATTTATTTTACTGTAGGAGTAGGCATTTCCTCACTAACATTTTACTTACCTCCCTAGTGGTACATGCAAAGAAGTGGATATAGTCAGACTTGTTTTTTTAAAACACTCAGCTTGTCCTTTAAACAGGGGAAATGAATGCCTTTCCTTTTTCTAATAGATGGAGAAAAGGAAGGTAATCTTGGCTGACTTGCTTGGAATCAGTTATATATAGCTTGTATGTGGAAATATAAAGGGGAGAAAAATCCTGTATTGCTCCTTCCATAACATTAACTTTTTAGTGAGTTGTTGCTATTCTCAAGTGTTTTTATCTTTAGGAAGATTGGTGGATCAAAACCTGAATAAACTTGGAAAGGATGAAATGCTACAAATGATCAGGCATGGAGCAACACACGTGTTTGCCTCAAAGGACAGTGAGATTACAGATGAAGATATTGATCATATTTTGGAAAGAGGGGCAAAGAAGGTGAGAAGGTTTGAAAAGGGGAAGCTCACGTGTAGATTTAAATGTGATGGCAAGATAGTGAATCTCTGGATGATAACTTGGTTCCAAGCTGGAGAGAAAAGGGGTTTTGCTGTGGAGGGTTTTCGTGTTGCTCAGTCATGTTTGTTTTTTCTGATGTTGTCAATAAGATGTTTTATAGTCAAGTACCTTCTAGAATGGCTCCTCTTCTTTCTGGCAATGGGATGTTTTAAAATGAAGTACCTTTCAGAGTGGCTCCTTTCTGGGAATGAGGTGTTTAATAATGACGTGCCTTCCAAAATGGCTCCCGTTCTATCTGGGAATGAGATGTTAAATAATGAAGTACCATCCAAATGGCTACTGTTCTTTTCTGTATCCCCCGTCCAAGACTGCGGAAATGAACGAAAAACTTTCAAAGATGGGTGAAAGCTCCCTTAGGAATTTTACTATGGATACTGAATCTAGCGTGTATAATTTTGAAGGGGAAGACTACAGAGAAAAACAGAAGGTAATGTTTTAAGTTTCTTTTGTAGGAATACACTAAATTGCATGTTTTAATCATAGTTATTTAAGAGGTATTGGGTAAAATACTGTGTCATCTATGATAATAGTTTAAATAAAAACACTTATAACACTTATAATGAAGTAGATGTAGATCTAATTTTATGTAAAACTTGTAGCTGGTCTGATGATCTTGCAAGATTTAATTTTTGTTTTTGGTGGTGGTGTTGTTATTTTTTTTATAGTTGGCATTTACAGAGTGGATTGAACCACCTAAAAGAGAAAGAAAAGCCAATTATGCTGTGGATGCTTACTTCAGAGAGGCTCTTCGAGTCAGTGAACCAAAAGCACCCAAGGTGAGTTGACTAATTAAAAGAAGTAAATTGTTTAAATATGCATGGCAAATGGCTAAAACTGAAAGCAGCAAATAGGTCTTTAGTAATAAAAACTGCTCTGTTCACTTTTACAAAGTGGAGAGACTATTTAAGTGTAGAGAAAATTTCCAAAGGACTTGAGACAAACTTCTCTGAGAAAAAAAGCAAGAACAATATGAAACTACTAAGATATTTGGAGGTTAAGATTATTTTCTGGTTCTTCTTTAAGCAGCTGTAAATTTTCCTCTAGAAGACTGATGCTTTAAACATCAGTCTTCTAGACTTTTTTCCCAGCCACCTCCTTTTCCTCCCAAAAGATCTCTCTTCCCTTTTCACTTGTCTTTTACTTTTAGAATTCTTTGTGGTGGTTGGTGTCTCTTGCATGGCGTGACTTCTTTTTTCCCAAGTTTAGACAGTGCATTTTTATAACAATAAAGCTTTTTGTTTGCTCATAAACTTAAATCAGTTCTTACAAGGAAGCAGATTCTGGATGTGAAAGGGAGCCAAATGCAAACTTTGTGTTTCAGGCTCCACGCCCTCCAAAACAGCCAAATGTACAGGACTTCCAGTTCTTTCCTCCTCGCCTGTTTGAACTATTGGAAAAAGAGATTCTCTACTACAGGAAGACAATTGGTTACAAGGTAGCTGAAGAATTTCCTTGACCAGAGAGATGGAGCACCTCTCATAAGAGGAGAGGCTCAGAGTTGGGGTTGTTCAGTCTGGAGAAGAAAAGGCTCTGGGGTGGCCTGATGGCAGCCTTTCAGTACCCAGAGGGGGCTTACAGGAAATCTGGAGAGGGACTTTTGACAAGGGAATGGTTTTAAACTGACAGAGGGCAGGTTTAGGTTGGATATTGGGAAGGAATTCTTCACTGGGACGGTGGTGAGGCACTGGCACCATTTGCCCAGAGAAGTTGTGGATGTCCCATCCCTGAAAGTGTTCAAGGTCGGGTTGGACAAGGCTTTGAGCAGCCTCGTCTAAGTGGAAGGTGTTCCTTCCCATGGCAGGGGGTTGGAAAAAAAGGGTGATCTTTAAGGTCCAGTCCCTTCTGTGTGATTCTCTAAATTCCCACAAGGGAACAGTTTAGTGCAACAGTAGGAGAATACGTACTTTTTCAGCCTTTCACAATAATTTATGTGGAATAAAATCATGTTCAGCTGAAGGAATTATTAGATTATATTAACAGAAAGGTCACAGGTAGTAATTACCTGTGAAAAATTAATTCAGTTTTACAAAGTGCAAAACCTTTCAGGTACCTCGTAATCCTGATCTCCCAAATGCAGCCCAAGCACAAAAGGAAGAGCAGCTTAAGATTGATGAGGCTGAACCTCTTAATGATGAAGAACTAGAAGAAAAAGAGAAACTTCTAACCCAGGTATTGTTGGGTCTTCAGTGAGACTGAAATCAGCTGAAGCTTGTTTTGTGTTTCACAGTGTTATGGGAACATTTCTTGGACACTGATTTGCCATAGTTAACGAATCTGCAAATTTTGGTTCTGACTGAAAAGGGTTTCTAGCATTATGTTTGTCATAGGCCTATGTCACGTCTTTGAGGAATGTGCACCAAGTTAGTGCACTTGAATTCTCCTGAATCCTGGTCTGGCATTGGCTGTAGACTGTGATGTCTTTCCATGGGACCTTGCAGAATGGCTGCAGAGCAGGGTGTGCTGCATTGCACATCATTTAATGCACATCTTCTGCCTCTGTTTCACACCCATATGGAAGGGAATCTTGGAGTCTGAACAGTCAGTTTTCCTAAACTATATCTGGTAGAGGATAGTGCCCTCTCTAAAAGAGAGTGTGAGCTGAATAGGTATATAATTAGGAAGCGTGTATATTTAATTAATTTACAACAGGTGAATGCCTGCTATGCCCTATTTGTATACTGTATTTACACGCTGTATTTTGGCAGGGGTTCGGAATTGCAGGACAGGATTTCTTGCTTGCGTAGTAATGAGCTGGAACAGCTCACTGTGGAGACACCAGATTCACAGAGGTCAGGAAGCAGTACAGTCCAGTAAGCTGTGGCTAAATCACAACATGGCTGGCAGAACTTGCTACTTCCCACTACTTGTAAAAGTTACTGGTGATATGAAATGAACTTACTTTGGCACAAGTATCACCATCACAAGATAGCTTTAGTTCTTCCGAGGGAGAGTGACCAGGTGCAAGGGCTGAGGATGTCTGTGAGGAACTTGGGGGGCCTTTTTGACAAAACAAAGGCCATTATAGACACTGCTTGCTTCACTTGAGCAATTTTTTTTCTTCGAAAGTAATCCCATGCAGAGACTATTAGGAGGAGGGATTAATTTATCAGCTGAAAACTTACCAGAAATTACTAGGTAACTAAAGAACTAGTGCTAGTCTTTAGGCAGGATTTAAATGGAGAGACTACAGTGACTGCAGTATAAAAAGAGTTTTTCTACTAAATTAAACTGCAGAGAAAAAAAAAGGTTTAACACTGTGGAATGATGGAAGTGTTACAGGCAATTTAAAGAAACCTGTTGAATCAGATTTGGAGATGGACAAACCCTGAACCTCCGTGCAATGTTTCCTCTTGATTGCTGTACAGGGCTTCACTAACTGGAATAAGAGAGATTTCAACCAGTTCATCAAAGCCAATGAGAAGTGGGGACGTGACGACATTGAAAATATAGCGCGAGAAGTCGAAGGAAAAACTCCAGAGGAAGTCATTGAATATTCAGGTAACTTAATTCTGTACTCAGCTCTGAGAGTATCTTTTTCTCCTTGCCTCGTTTGAGCTGCCTGAGAACATGGTAACATCTTACTGCTGAGAATTTCTTACACTACTGTTTAAGATTTTCAGGCTAGAATTATACTGATGGATTTTTGGATCTGCTGATCTGGCTTTTACGTAACATCATTAGCGTCTGCGGAATAAAGGCTGTGCTAAAATGCACATGTAAACTCCTGCTGAGCCACTTCACTATATCCTGAATCTAACTGGGTAGCACTGTCTTCAGTTCTTGTTAATTTTTGCAAAAGGAAATGCTGAGAAACACTGCTTAGCTGGAGAGATTTCTCTTTTTCCATGTATTCACTAACCAGAAGTTAATCTTTACCTCCTTGAGAGCAGAACACAGTAAATACATCATGATTGAACATACAGTGACCACTGGTTTTTGTAACCTGAGACCACTTGGCTGCTCACCTCTCATGTCTCAGAACTTTTTCCATTGTAGTACAAAGTCCTGGCACTACATTTCTAAAGGTATAGAGCAGGTTGAAAATTTGAAAAATTCTTCTAAAAAAACCCCTTATTTAAAAACCTAATTGTCTTTTAGGCATTGCTTGTCTTCAGGCACTCAGTTGCTCTCTTGCTTCTCTTCATAAAAATGTATTCTGTTACACCCGTTTCCATTTGAGGAAGCTTTTTTTCCTATAAGGATACTGACACACAGAAATCTTTCTGGCCTGTATTGCACCTCATTTAAACTGAACATTCCTATATCTACCCTTTTCAAAATAGTATTTGTAATACTGCAGCACATGGTAGCTGGAAGGGAAGGTTCCTTACCAGCTAAATGCATGTCTGTTGTTACTCAGCAGTGAGCTCTGGTAAAAAGAAGGAACAGCTAATATCCTTTTTTAAGGTTAAACCTCTGACTTCTACAGTGCATGATAAGAAGCTAACCAGTTGTTCTTCTCTTAGCTGTGTTCTGGGAAAGATGCAATGAACTCCAAGACATAGAGAAGATCATGGCTCAGATTGAAAGAGGAGAAGCCAGAATTCAGAGACGAATCAGCATAAAAAAGGCTCTCGATACAAAGGTGAGTTTGCTCACTTTCCTGCTTTGTTTCCTGGTGCCGGTGAGGGGAGATGCAGGACCCCTGTCTGGCCAGTGCTGCTGAGGTATGAAGACATCCTGAGCATGACATTGGCCTCTTTGCATAAGACTCAGCGATTTCTTCCTGTGGCTTCTCCATCCCACGGAAGTTCTGTAATGACAGCCTTAGCTATGGCCAACCCTGGTGTTTGTAACAGTTCTTCTGTGTTACAGCACGCAGTTCAGAGTGCTGTGTAATAAACTGCACATAGTACAGGCTTTGGGGAAGAACACAGTTCATTCTGGACAAGTGTAACTGAAAATGGGAGAGAGAGAGTGATGGAGAGAAGGAGAGAGAAGGATGGAGAGAGAAGTGGAGAAAGAGAGAGATGGAGGAGAGAGAGGGAGATAGATGGAAAGAAAAACAGAGGAAGACAGGTGGAGAGAGATGGAGAGAGGTAGAAACATAAAGATTGTGGGAGACAGAGTTAGAAACAGAGATGAGAGAGAGACGCCTGTTTAGAGCACTTAAAAAGAAAGACTTACCCAACAGAGGAGGCTTTCGTTCTTTTCTGTGTTTCACAGTATTTGGAAGTGAAGTATTTGGTAGTTTCAAGCAGTATTTGGTAGTGAAGAGATTTGTAGTTAATTAAGACATTTTATCAGAATTTTCTCCCAGCTTCGGGTTTGCTGAGTTAGTTCTCTTCTAGGGGAGAAGTGTCAGACTCAATAAACCAGAATGCAGCCAAACCATGTGCTAACTCTCATGTACCTTTTTACTCTTACTCTGATTTTAGCAGTTCCTGAGTATTTGGGTTAAAAAGGATCGTTGCCATTTGAATCCTGACCAGTCTTGCCTGTTTTCAAATGCAGTGAAAGTCTGCCATTTGTCAAAGGATTACAAAGCTGTCTATTGTCTAAACCAGAATTTGCCAGTTTAGATAGCTTTGATAAATGCACTGTCCTGAATCTACAGTCCTTTTTTTTGGTGATGACTTAGCATGGGAGATTCTGAAAGATCTAGTTTTCTGTCTTCATGTGATTTATTGCTTTCATACAAAAGACTTCCATGCTAATTCTGACCTATTTCTTAGCTTTATGTGGTCTTATTTGTTTTGTTCAGATTGGGAGATATAAAGCCCCTTTCCACCAACTAAGAATATCCTATGGTACTAATAAAGGGAAGAATTACACTGAAGAGGAGGATCGCTTCCTAATCTGTATGCTTCACAAACTAGGATTTGATAAAGAAAATGTCTATGATGAATTAAGACAATGTATCCGAAACTCGCCGCAATTCAGATTTGACTGGTTTCTCAAGTCCAGAACTGCAATGGTATACACATATATATATATGTATATATATATTGCTCTTTTTTTGTTCATGAATGCCTGTCACAATATTAAATTAATTAAATTGCTGCTGAAATACTGAGGTAGGTGCATGGGAACAAGGCTTTACCTTTTTAAAACTTTCCAACAACTGTTCGGGTGTCAAATACAGTCTTGGCAAATGGGAGGAGAAGTTAAAAAAGCTAAGGTACCCTTTTCCAATTTAAGTTAAATACAAATGTGTTGTACAAAACAAACATCTGCAATCAAATCCATTCCTGTGAAGCCAGCCAGTAAGTAAGTATCACAAAACATTTCATTCTTTGTTACTCTGACAAGTTCCAGCAAAACACTTACCTACTCACCAGAATTTTAATAATCTAAGGGGATTTTTACATTAAATGGCTGCCTAAGGTACTGATTGAATATGTTGTGTAATGCAGGAGCTGCAAAGGAGGTGTAATACTTTAATCACTCTCATTGAAAGAGAAAACATGGAACTGGAAGAAAAGGAGAAGGCAGAAAAGAAGAAACGTGGACCAAAACCATCTTCGGTAAGATTTGAAAGGCATTTCTGTGAAAAAGCTCAATTGAAAACAGCATTTTTCCAAGTGTCTAGGACAAGTGCTATCTAAAGTTATATGAAACCAACAACTTAGGGAGCAATGTTAAAAGCTGCCTAAAGTTCATGTCAGTGTTCAGCTAGAAGAGTTGAAGATGTCAAATAAAGGAAGAGAGGTTCTTAAGTGTAGCTTAAATGCTTTGGAGCAGATAAACTTATGTTTTGGATCACTGAGTTGGTACATTATATAGATTTACCCTGGTAAGTACCCCAGGGATGTATTTGGCATTTTGATTTATATAATCTGCTAAATCATCCATGGATCTATTTACAAATGGACCTCTAGAGCTAGATTTGGGAAATCAGCACATATGCTTGACAGATGTCTTTGCTGACTAAATTCAAAGTATTGCTAATGTGCAGGCCTACTTTTTGAATAAAATACCACCTTCATTCATTTTCTTACCTCCATTTGTTCAGATTGTTGCTAGAGGTGTAGCAAAAACTTGCAAGCACAACTTAGTTGACAGATTTGCAGAAATCAGTAAGGTTAATAGTGATGGATTTTTAAGTTTTTAGACCTGTTCACAGAACATTTAAATGGGTATTTAGATGTATCTTTTCCTAATAGGAAGCTTTATAACATCCTTACTTGCTATTATACACTTTTTACCTTTGTGAAATCATGCTCTTCCAGATTTGGAGAATGAAAAACAACAGCAAAGATGTGCGTATTTACCATACGCCGCATTTGCAATTTATCACATTTTAAAGCTGCCAGGGTGTCAATCTTCTCCACCTGCTTTGTTTTGAAACACATTGCTTGCTTACAACCTTTCTGTATGACAATAACTTATTACCAAATCTTACCTTGCAGGCACAGAAGCGCAAAATGGATGGCACTCCTGATGGGCGTGGGAGAAAAAAGAAGCTAAAGCTGTGAATGCAGAATTTTTTTAATCTCTAAATTTAAGAAGTAGTTCTTTAATTTACGGGTCTTCATAAGATGTACTGTATAATGCTTAACTGTTTTAAAGAACATTGGGTTCATCTGTTTATTGAACTAGAACATAGTACTTAATTGTAGTTTCACTTTTTTAAATGCAACAGCTGTGCTGAATTTTTTTTACCATTAACACTTGAAGTAATAAATTGTCTTCATTTATTAATAAGGCTTATTGTGACCTTTTTTACATTAATGTTTCCACTTGAATACATATTTATTTGTCATCTCCCAGTTTGCTTCCTCTTAGGGTGTTGTAAACATTATGATAAATAGAACTGTTTAGTGGTGTTTTCTTGGTACAAGCCATCACTCAGACTGTTATATCTGGAAATTTTGTGGCTCTGACTTTACCTTTACTGAACTTACTGTAGCAGTATGTTCAGTTCTTTGAAATTTGTGGAAAAGCTGGTTAGTTATTTTAGGATAATGATTGGAACATACATTTCTGCTTAAAATCTGAGCCAGAAGAAAGGTTGGTGGGTCGTGCTGAGGTCTGCACTTCATTAGAATGGCCTAAGTGTGGCAGAATTGGGTCTGTTGGCAAACAGCCTTTCAGAATAGGAAATGTGACAATTTGGGAAACAGCCCCTTCTCTCACACCCTCAGTCAGCTGTGGTAAATGCAGAGATGGTTGTGACTGGAGTGAAAGGAACTGGTGCTGACTCCAGGTGTGCACAGCTGTAGTTGGCAACCTTCACACTGCCCTGAGCCAGTCAAACAGTGCCATGCATGAGTGATCCCTGCGCTGTCCCTTCCTGGTGCTGTGCCTGGCAGCTGCAGACTGAGATGCCATCATCTAATGTAGCATAATTTAGGAATTTACTAGGAAAACAAACAAACCAACACGGAGCAAATGCTCATTAAGCTCTGCACAGTTTTGGCCTGGTAAGAACACAAATCTAAAAGGCAGCGGTTTTGTGTAAACAGAAATGAAGAAAAGTCAGCTGAGGAGTCCCAGATGCAACACAGTTCTTGCTGGTACAGGACATGAGTTTCTGTTTTGAGTCTGAGTTGTCTGTGTCTGATTTGCAAACACCTGCTGAGAACAGGCTGAGGAACCACCCTTGGCTCTTCAAAAAGTCCAAAAACATATCATGTTCATAATGTGTAGCAGTGTTAACAGCCTAGCCACAGCAAGTCACACGTTGAATTGTCCTGGAAGCCCTCGAAGAAATCGATTTAACTGCTTAAACTTAGCATACCCTAAAGAAAATTGCTTTAATGCTGAAGCTTTCCTTTAAAAGCATCCATTTTTACCAAAAAATCTCCACCCAAATACTATCAAAAAAACGCAAATGAAAACAGTCACTTGTTTTAAACTAGTCTAGATAAAAACTTTTAGAGCAAACAGAAGGGAAATTAGTTAAGCAGTTAAGCAGCACTTCATTTGTAATGTTTGCCACGTGTCCACGTGCAGTAAGTGAAAGAAACTGAACCTTACTCTCCCAAATGGCATCCTACAAGGTAGAGAAAATCCATTTGCTTTCAATAAGTAAAACAAGCAAAGTATTTTGCTTGGATTATTCAAGTGTTTTCCCAGTATCCCCTGGGGGAAAAAAAAAACCAACTGTCTTTTCATAAGTATTTTCCTGTATTTTGATGTTATTCTCAAGCATACAAATAGGCTATTATTGTACAATATGGGAAAGCAGTCATTATTATTGTTCTAGGATCTGTATGGTGCTAGGATCTGTTTAAGAATGTTTGAAAGCACTTAAAGCATTGGCATATTATTTTTCCAGTGTGGCTTTAAAATGCAGTTTTAATTGTCACTGACCACATGCCATGCTCTCCTTGCACACAACTGAAATCACAGCCTTACCTGTGAGAGCCTCCTGTCCCTATGGCTGGGGTCCTCGTTAACATTTGAGAAAACGCTGTCTGCCACCTTAAAAAATACACCCAAACACAGAGAAAGCCCCAACAAACCAGAACCCCTCTCAAGCATATTTACTACAAACTAGGAAACACCAAGAATCAGATTTATCCCGAGAGAGGTCCCAAGTCTGCTGTGAAATATATCTTAAGTCAACAGCAGAAAGAGGCACTTGGAGAAAGGATTAATCTTGCCTTCAGGCAGACTGCTAAAGTGGAGCAGATAAAATATGTTCTAAGACAGCTTATTTCTCCTTAGTGTGAATGCAGAGAGGCTATTGCAGTTATCTAACAAAACACGGGTTTTACTTAGGCAAAAACTCCACTTGAGGAGACCCAAATAGACCAGGGGAATTTGAATTAATTTGGCTTAAAGCAGGAGGCATAGTTCCCTCCTTTTATTTCATATCACATACACGCCAATCACTTTTTTTGAAGTTGCAAGAAAATCAAGTCTAATTGCTTAGGTTTTTTCCCATGCAAAAAGGCCCTCAGGATCTAAAAATGCCTGCTACCATCCCATGCATGCTTTGTTTACATACCAGGATCTTGAATCAGGGTCAGTCAGCTGGGCAGCCGTCCCAGACATCCATCCCTGTGGCTGCACTTGGGCACTGCCCAGGGCAAAGGAACACCTCAGTGTTGCACCTGAAGGAGTCACAAAGATTCTGAGCTGGATCCACCATCACTCACCCACAGATTTCAGATCCTGGTAAAGCGGATTAACACCTTTTACATCATGCCAGTCGATCTAAAATTATTAAATCGAGTTGTTACCAAGCTGTTCTCAAAAACTCTCAGGAGAGGAATTACCTAACTTTAAGTATATTTTTGTATGTAAAGACAGCATGTTGCATGACTATCACTACTGGTTTATCATGGGTTTTAGTCTTATTTTCTGTTAGAATTCATCCTGAATTCATCTTACAGTGCAGCTCTTTTAAAGTAAGTTCTCCCTTCTCTTCACTAGAGGGCAGCCCACAACCGCATATAAGCAAGCACCAGCCCGATAACATTACAGCAAACAAAATAAAGTTCCTGACAGGACAGCTGAGTTTTACACGAATAAATCAGGGGCCAATTAAAACCAAAATTTTTTCTGGTCTAATACTGCTGTTACCAGAAGTTTCCCTCGAACCTGATTACAGCTCCCATCAGTGAGTGAGTTCAGTGGGTGTGAGCACCTGCCCTGGGCCAGAACTCAGACCAAGACCAAGAATGATTCTCAGTTTTAAATAAGTTATTCTGCATCCAGTCTGCAACTGAGAATACCTGCATGACCAAGCCAAGGAGCCTCGGTGTACAAGTGTTTGATTCTGCTATTTCTGACTGGAATAACCTAAGTAATGAAGTTTACTTTCAGGAAAATTATTTATTAAAACAGTAGTTATTTTGCATTTCCCAAAGGGAAAAGCAAAGCAAAGCAAAGCAAAGCAAAGCAAAGCAAAGCAAAGCAAAGAAAAGAAAAGAAAAGAAAAGAAAAGAAAAGAAAAGAAAAGAAAAGAAAAGAAAAGAAAAGAAAAGAAGAAAAGGAAAAGAAAGAAAAAGAAATCCTATTTAAAATGTACAAAGACAACAAAATTTAAGTTGCAGTTTTCTTGTTTTAGAAAATTAACTCTTTAGAGAAGTATTAGCTCTTTAAAAGTATTCTGTACAATTCTTATGTGATCTGTTTTCATAAAAAAAGATAACCAAATAACAACTGGTCTTGAAACCTTAAGCTGCCAGCTCATTAATGACTTTTTTTTTTCCCCAACAAAATTAGGCCTTATGCTCCAAGCAGTATGCTTTTTTGTAAAATATTATAACATCTAATTTCAGAAAATTTTCATTGCTCACAGGTAATGGACAAGGTGTAGACAAGAAATAGACAAGAAAAAAGTTGCTCACATGAAGAACTATAACCCTGTCCTCCCCTTGTCTGATTATTTTTCCCAAAATTTGCAAAAAAAAGTGTACTCCTGAAGCCTCTGCTTACTGAAAGAGACAATTTAATAAAACAGAAAATAGCTGAGCAACTTGTATTATGCACAATACTACTGTAAGTTTCAACACCTGTGTAAGTCTCATTAATTCTTCACCAATTCCTTATTTCAGAACTGGGAAAAGGCTGGAGCAGCAGGTATATTGCCCTATTTAAGGTAATAAATTTTCTGGAGTTTTTAAGAGATGCACTAAGTGCATTCTAAGGAATCCATTCTTTAGGTTGAAAATTCAGTACTTTTAGTCTAAAAATAACAAACAGGAAAACCTTATTCCATTAAGCTGTAAAATCTCTCAGCTTCCTATTCTGTAATTTGTAAGAGGAATATGAAGGGGCAATTGCTAGGAAAAAAAAGCATTCACACTCTGTACTTTACATTTGCATTTTTCAGAGAAACAACACTGAAAACAAACTATCTTAAAAACAGGCCAAAAGGAAATTAGAAGGTTGCCAGTTCTGCAGTTATGACCATAGAATCACAGAATGGTTTGCGTTTGGAGGGGCCTTAAAGATCATCTCATTCCAACCCATCTGCATGGGCAGACACCTCCCACCAGACCAGGCTGCTCGGAGCCCCACCCAGCCTGGCCTTGAACACTCCCAGGGATGGGGCACCCACAGCTGCTCTGAGCAACCTCCTCCAGTGCCTCATCATCCTCACGAGTAAAGAATTTCTTCCTAATACCCAATCAAAACCTTTTCTCTTTCAGTTTGAAGTAATTCCCCCTTGTTCTGTCGTGCTCTTCCGGATAGCCTCTCTCCATGTTTTTCTCTTGTCAATAAATATTTCATAAAAACCTGAGTTTCATAAGCGACAGCCACCTCTTTTTAGCGTTTTCCTAAAAATACTGCCCCGGTTTACTGCTTTCTTGCTTTTATTACTCCTTAGCAAGGGTTGATGTCATGCCAAGTGTTTTAAGACCTGGAGGAAAAGGACTAGATTGCTGCAAGTAGGTAAAAGCTGGCCATATGCTTGGCACATGGATCCTCATACTATGAAAAATTGATTTTCTTTCTGTAACCCTTAGAGACAGCATGAATATATATTTACCAGTACTAAACAAGTAAAGAATAGTACATCAATAATCCAAATGACAGGACACTTTTTTTTCCTCTGATGAAAAGTCCATCCCACCAGCATCTCAAACTTTTGTTTAGTTTGGGTGGTTGGCACTGTTCCTATCAATTCCTTCAAGTGAAACTGTGTTTCTTTACAACAGCTGTCCTGTGAAGGCAAGCATATTTGTAGTTGGCTTTGATTTGCTGGATGGCTAAAATTTAATCTAAGGGGTCAGAAAGACAGAAGGAAGTTCAGGGGAATAAACAGTGAAGGAGATAAAAGGTGTGAAAAGCTCAAAAGGAAGCACAAAAGGAAGAAACAACAAAACCTACCATGTCAGAAAAAGAAAGCAGAAAAAAACAAGACCAAGATGTACCCGACACTGGACATGACTAATGGACACTAGACACATCAACAATGGCAGTAATGCCCCTGGGATAAAATACTCAAGAAGGAAAATAAAAAAAGTACGGCCCAGATTGCAGCCAGAGAAGAGACAACATTGCCAAGAGAGAGTCCCGGGGAAATTGCCCATGGGGATGGGTATGAGGAGGCCGAGAAGCAGGAGCGGGCCTTCAGCAGCAATTCCTCACAGCATCACAGCGAGCCAAGGGAACCTCCGCACAAGAGCCAGGTGGCCCGAGCTCCTGAGAACAGCCATGCACCCACGAAACGGAACAGCCAGAAGCCTCCTGTGCAAACCAAGGGGGCCTTTATTTAACTGCTGCAAGGCCAGAAGGAAATACCCCTTAATTCTTCCTGGAATTCCAGCATGAAGCTTGGGAAAATGAAATACAGGAGCTTACAGCCTTTAAAACCAAACTGTACATTTAAAGAGGATGAAGTGGAAAATGTAATAATAAAAATGAAAGAAATGTGAAGTGAAATGAAAGCTCTGCTTTTTTTTCCAATGCCAGCAGAAGATCCTATGGGGTGACTGGGTGAGGTGGGAAAGAGGCCGGGCAACAGGGACCGTGAATCTGATCTGGACCTTCGGTACTTTCAGTCGCTGAGGGCTCCCTCAGCGGCTCCTTCTCAGCTGCCGGGCAGGGCACGGGAGCTCGGCGGGCCAGGGCCGGGCC
>VXBQ01005199.1:178301-215835 GCA_013400175.1 Phainopepla nitens
TCCGCCGGCAGCCGGCCCTGCCAACGGCAGCAGCGGCCTCGGGCAGCGCCCGCGGGCTGCAGCAGCGCGGAGCGCAGCGCAGCAGCTGCCCCCGGGGAGCTCTGCTCGGCCACGAGGCTTCTTCGCAGCGCCTTGGCTGCCGCTGGGGACGCGTTCCTGGCCCGCAAGGCCGCCTGGGGCCAGGTAATGCTGCGCTTGCCTGCCGGGGGCCACCAGGCCGCCCGCGGCTGCCTCCGCTGCCTTCCGGCGCTGCCCGGCGCCAGCTGGGAGCAGCTTCAAAGGCAGCCTCTTGCTCCTGCCTCTGCCAGCTGACAGCACTTTGCTGGGACACAGTCGCTGAGCAGGGAAATGGCCTTTAGGGCCTTCTTGATGCAAATAGCTGGGGTCGTTATTGCTGCCCAGCCTGGAGCGGGACAAACGAAGGCCAAGTGCAGAGGGCAGGGTTGCAGGCGGGCCTGCTGCTGATGCAGCTTTCATGCCAAGGGTCTGTGAGGAGCAGCAGGGGCAGGCAGTGCCTGGCAAAGGAGGGGACATGGCAAGCACAAAGGCCCCTTGCTGCTGCCCCGTGTGCTGCCGAAAGGGGCCAGCGCTGAGAAGGAGAGGCCGGAGGGCAGAGGCGGCAGCTGCGTGGCAGGGCAGGTGTGGCTTTTGCTGGGCAGTGCCTGCAGCAGCTGCGGCAGCTGGGGCCTGGCACTGCCCCGCTGGCGGCGGCAGCAGCTGCCGGGGGCCGCTCTTACACCTGAACTGTGGCTGCCAGGGACTCCCGAGGGAGGAGGTAAAGCCCCTGTGGGAACAGCCGCATGCCAAAGTGGAGCCAAAGCCATTGATTGGTTCTTTTTCCAGTTTGGCGGCTCAAGCCAACTCTAATTACAATATCCCTGTATATATATATATATATAGGTATATATTTGTAGATCATATGTCTATAAGAAATGTGGCCATCAGAAAATTGGAATCATTCAAGGCCAGATTGGACAGGCCTTTGAGAAAGCTGGTCTAGTTGTTATGAGTATGATTCTATCTGTCNTGAGTATGATTCTATCTGTCCAATTTAACAGACAACGAAAAAAAAATTAGCAGTAATTGGTAATTAGTAGTTTTATATAAATGAATACAATCAAGTATATTATTAAGCATATTTAAAATTTGGCAATATGTGATTAAGCCTAATTTAGGTTTGTATAGAGCATAAGCAGAAGCAACCGTGGTGTAGGCAGGGGTCCTCACCCTGCCTCACATACAAAGTAAAGACAAAATCCACACATATATTATATGCTGATACATATTCATCAATATTTCTTTTAAATTTCCTCATACTTTTAATTCCTAAAATCTACATTGCTATATTGCACTGTGCATGCTCTACTGGTACTTAGGGGTCTTTCAACCCTTTTGGGGGTCTTCTTTCTCTTGAAGGCTCTCCTCTTCATCATTGTCCACTGGGTGACCCTACAGATGGCACACGTGCACTATGCTTTGTGTTATATTACTNATGGCACACATGCACTATGCTTTGTGTTATATTACTAAGCATATGTTCTAAAACTAAACGTTATTATTTTATAAAAAGAACCCAACTTAAACTCTGTATCTGGAGTTGTCTTAAATTGGCTCATCCTAAGGCCGAAGTCTTTATTATTTCAATCCTACATCCTAAACTTAATTCATCTCAAGGCTGAAGTTCTTATTATTTGGATCTTATATCCTGCTTTCTATCCTGCTCCCCTCTAACATCTGCAGGAAGGGGGTCCACCTGTTTTGTTTCACTAATTATTTTCTTTTATTGCTTTGTAACAGTCATTTTCTATTGATATGGTTAAAATTTTGTGAATAGAGTTACAATTTAGTTAGCACAAATCATATTCATTTATCACAGTTTCCCCCATTTCTGTTTTTGGTCATATTGATTTGTGCTTAAAAAATTGAATCCTGATAGTCTTTATATTCTCAATAATTTTGCTTTTTACGTTTCCTTACGTCAGCTTCTAACTTTGTTAACATTTCCTGTGCTGCGGTAAGCTTCTCACACTCTTTCTCAAATTTTGTTCACATTTCATGTTTTAATGTATTTTCTTTGTTTTTGGTCAACATTTTTTTGGTTCCTTTCTTTTGGGTGTGATTGGATCGTGCTTTCAGTATTATTAAAAATTTGGCTTCTCTTTTGTTGTCAGTTCTGGATCCATGGGCATTGCTGTAACTTGCATTCTTTGAATTACTGAAAGGATCAGCCTAATAAGGCGTGGGATCATACAAGGTAAAAATAATAATCCTTAAATAGTACATAATAACATGAATCCTAACTTTTTCAAACACTCCCAAGGAGATTATCCTACTAATTAGCTTTTAGAATAGAATTCTACTTTTGAACTGGTACATGTTCTAGTCTTTTAATTTCATCAGCAAGTTTTGTGATGGCTTCCTCAAGATCATCTACCATTACATAGCACTTAGATTTGTTAAATTTCCCACAAACTCCTCCTTCTTCTGCCAACAGATAGTCCAGGGCAATTCTGTTTTGATATACAAAGCTCGCATTTGTGAATGCTGCTTGGCTAGCAACTTTAAAGTATCAGATGTATGATTTGAAATAATCTCAGTTATTGCCTGGAGCCTAATCAACCTATTTAGTAGATAAATTTGGGTTCTATATCCTTAAGATTTATCTTCAGCCCAAGTAGCTGGATCATAATATGCTATAATTTTTTGCAGGCTATTTGTCTTCTGCTCATTTCTGGTTTCTTCTTGCCCTTGGAAAGTCGAGGTTTAAGGCTTTTTTATTTCATTGGAGAGTTTTATAAAGTGGTGTTCTTAGTATATTGCTCCTAGATCTCGGTATGACAAAGAAGGAGGGTTGTACAACTCCTAAGGTGCAGGTTCTTTTTTACTTTTGGGGTAATTCACTGTATGCTTGTTGCCTATGAATCCAATATATTCTATCAGGGGCTTTCTGTTTGTTTTCTGGTTGTTCCTAATAAGATTTTAAATGGTCTATGGATTGGTAGGGGTTAGCTCTAGGACTTCTATACTAGCATAAATCAGTTTGATTATCTTACTCACAATTTTTTTTTTTTTTGGTTATTCCCTAATATCTAGTAGGAATTTTGGATTGCCAGGCCTTAGTGTTATTGTCTGAGTTTATTGCTAAAGTAGATGTACAGGGAGTATATCCTATCACGTCACTCTATTTTCTCCCTTCCTGAGTTATATAAACTGTTTCAATTATTTGATGACTTAAAATCCATCCTTCAGGGCATTCCAATGGCCCTGTATATAGGTATTTGTAGATCCTATGTCTGTAAGAACAGTGGCCAGCAGAAGAGTGGAATGATTCAAGGCCAGGTTGGACAGGCCTTGAGAAAGCTGGTCTAGGGAAAGGTGTCATGGCCATGGCACAGGGGTGGAATGAGGTGAAAAGTTAAGGCCCTGTCCAACTAAAAACATTCTATCATTCTATAGATTTATGGTTCACTGGTTCTACGAATCCAGTGTGTTCCCTGAGTGTATGTAGAGTTGTCCCTCCAAATACCTGAATATAAGCAAAACACCAAGATTTTCCCATAAAAACATGCCCATAAAACCATGCCCCATCATGGGCATGATAGTGGTTGGAACATTTATAGGAAAAGCTCTTGAGATGGGTACCTAGGGTTTACGTTTGCAAGCAGCTTCCAAGCTTCTTGTTCCTTGAGAGCAGCTCTTTGCCTGTGGCTGAATGGAGAAGGCAGAAAGAAGAGCAGTCAAATATGTCCTGCTAAGGGATGCAGAAATGAGCTTGGCCAAGGGCAGCACTGTCAAAGGCTTGTAGGAATTCCCATCAGGGTCACTTGGGTAGCTGTTTTCCTCTGCACAGCGAGGCAAGCTCGTGCTCAGAAGCACAGCTTGGCTGCAGGAGCATTTGGGCCCTGTGGGAACAGCGTCAGGTTAACGCCGCCCGCGCAGCCTCGGATCCACGGGGCGTCGGTGCGGTCGAAAACCTGGCCCTGTCAAGGGCATTGGTGAAACTCTTGGACTGTTGAGAGAAATGTGGATTTTCCTGCTGGCACTCGTGTGCTTTGTGGCCGTGTTAAGGATAAGCTGGTGACAGAGCAGGCCTCCCTGCCACGCACTTTATTCCCGTGTGTGCGTGCACGTCTCTCTGCACCAGTGATGCCAATGCCAGCTCCCTTCAACAGAAGGCGGGAGAAAGCTGGAATGACTTCTCCCTGTATGTACTTTCTACTTTTCCCACCTTTGTTTATCTTTAAATCCAAGTGGGCCCCTTGCTCTTTTAAGGCAGTTTATTTCCCAGCCATTGTCATGGTTTTCATGATTGTGAGGGGGGAACAAAAATGCAGAGTTTGTTTGCTTCCAGCTGTGTCCTCTCAGCTTAGTGTCAGTGTCTGTTCTGAGGCTTCCCAGCTGCAGGGGGAGGTGGGGGTCTGACAGGATTCCCATCCCTGGTGGCCCATGTCTCTCTGTGGCTTGCAGAATGGTTCCCTGCTGGTCCCTTCCCTGGTGTTCAAGCTGTGGCCTAGAGCTCAGCTGCTTCCAAGCCCCAAGTGGCTGTGCTCCTGTTTCATACCAGTTGTCCTAAGTGGGTGCTTCACAAGACTTCACACAATGCTCCTGCAGCCTCCTCGCCAGCGAGGAATCATTCTACTCCCTCCGGAGTGTGTGATGCTGCAAGTGAATTTCACCACTTGAAATTGAAATGTTTTCAATCCTATTGCTGCCTTTTTGAGATTTTTGGCTTCTGCTGAGGGAGTCTTCTTACCTTTCCATATGGAACTGTCTTTTTATGGCTTTTTTCTGCCCTCCTTTTCTTTCCTTCCCCTTTCCACAAATGCTGCCATTCATGTGAGGCCCATTTGGTTGTCTAAAGGCATGGGTCTAAGAGCACATTTGCTCTGAAAATGGCACCAAATATCCTGGAGCCTGTAGCAGTGGCCTGGTTTGTCATGCTCTTGGCCAAATCTGGAGCTAAGAGCAGAGCTGAAATGCAGCATCAGCCCTGGGGAAAGGGGAAAATGGATCTCTTGGTTCTGCCATTCTCAGCTTCGTGTAGTCCCCATGTTTGGATTGCTTATGTTTAGGAGCCCTGCAATGACTGCCAGTGGGGCACTGCAGGCTCTGAGTGTAGCAAGTCCCCGGAGATGCTGAGTCCTGCTTTAGGCAGGAACTGGTGCAGAAGGTGAAGATCTGTTTGTTCTCTTCCAGAGAAGCTGACTCCAACTGAGGCTTCCTAATGGAGCCGAGGGACCAGCAGGACAGCAACAATAGGTAGGAATGAACTGGATGTCATCTTGGCTTCCCAGGTACTGTGATGAATGCTGAGAGGGTTTGAGAAGGAATTGCCCCTCCAGTGGCAGAATCAGAATCCCTGAGTGGGAGAAGTAAAGTAAGGATTGTCCTGTCAGCGAGAGCGGCGTCAGAGCCCGTTGGTATTTTCAGAGCTTCTGTTACAGAGGCAGGCCTGGCTGATGGCATGGCTCAGGGCAGGAGCTCTGCTGAACTTTCTGAAGCCAATCCCTTCTGACTGGAGCCAGGGAAGTGCCTTCTGCGCTTTGGGATGCTTTGGGCCTGGGAGTATTTTCCTGTTTCAGTCTGTAGCAAAGCCCAAGTTGTGGTTTTTTTGGGGTGGGTGCGAGTTTTGACTTCTTGTGGAACATGTCTGGAGGTGATGAGGAGTGAGCTGATGTTTCAGGGCAGCCATTCAGTTTCATCTGCCTCTTTGAACAGTCAGGGTGCTCAGGTTTTCCAGGTGACCCATCAAGTGCAGAGCAGCTGCTGCAAGTACAGCGCTATTTTTACCACTCCAATCCTGATTTTTCCCTAAAGAGGGAGGCTCTGGGACTGTGGAGTGCCCCTGCTCCAAGGCTCCCAGGTGCTGGCTATGTGGGTGCTAAGCCTGGAGGTGCAGTCCCCAAAGCTTCCAAAGTTGCCTGACCTGAAGGGAACCGGGCAGGGTTCTGAGTGGCAGCAGAGCTGAGCTTTGCAAAAGCTTTGAAGAGCATCTTGCCAAAGCCCCTCAATGGCCAGGCCAGAGATGGGCAGCAATGGTGTCTGCAGCACTCTGGGGACTGGCAGAGCTGCAGGCTTGTCTTAAGAGATTGGGCTTTTCAGTAGGCAGCAGAGACTTTGCTCTGACTTAGGGACTCCATCGAGAGCAAAAAGCAGATTTCTTGTAAGTAGCGGCCCCTCAGGATGAGATGAGGCAGCTGTGCCTCAGCTCTGGGGATGATTAAACTTTCAGGAGCTGATTATTGGTGTGGTATTGGAGCAAGTGTCACTGCTGGGGCAGACCAGGCTCTCCCCTTGCAACCTGGGCCACGGGGAAGTGGGATGGGCAAAGAAGAATCTAGGAATTGTATGGATAGAGCAGACTTGCAGTTGAGTAGAAATAGATACCTGCATCCACTGTGCCTGCATGCTTTTCCTTCCCCAGTGGCCATAAATATCAGAGGCAGAGTTTCCCTCTTTTTGCAGTAGTCTTTGACAGAGCAGGGCCAGTTGAAAGGATCTGCTTCCCATGATGGGACCCAGCTTTATTGGTGTTTTGATGTAGGGCTGGTGGGATTGAGTACATGCATATGTGGCTGAGGAGGAACAAGAAAATTTGATCAGGTGTTTTCTGAATGTCTGAGATCTCCTTTTCTATGACCTTGATGGGATTGCTTGAAATACAGCTACATGGCTTTCCTGCTGGGAAGCAGCTTTCCAAAGATCTGTTTTAAGTAGAGAGTGAATTTCCAAGGCTGTTTCTATCAAGTGGGCAAAATTCAAGCCTTGAAAGCAGCAACACCTTCAAAACAGAGCATTCTCTTTGACTCTCTGGGGGAGAGAGGTCTGAATGAGAACAAGACTGGCACTTTCTCCCATTGATTATTGCAAGTGGATTTGCTCATGTGCTCATGTGCTGATCAGCCCCAGTGACTGCTTCTCCATTTCCTTCCCAATCAAATCAGGACAGAGTTTTTCCTCTGCAACCCTTCTTGATGGCTGGGATCAGGAGTAGCAGTCCCTGGGAAGGATGTGTGCTGTGCCCCGTGGGTCTCACTGCTCTGGGGCACAGCAGACGCTGGACAGAACTGATGTGTCCACTGTCAGCATCCTGGGGATTGCAACATTGCTTTGCTGCTGGCCATGTGGCCTTGTGGGAAAGGCCCAGTCTGTGCAGGGAGTATTCTGCAGGGGTTCAAGTGTTAACTCCCCTTTCTCTGTCTCTGTCTGAAAGCTGGACCAACAACAGGAAGTTGCTGGGCATTCTGGAGCAAGAGAGGCGGAGGAGCCAGGCAAATGCAGAGGAGAAAGATCCCTTGTGGCAGAAGACTCCCCTCTTTGCCAAACCCTACAAGGTAGTGGGAATGGGGGGTGCAGGCTGGAAGGAGGCTTGGGCTGGGACAGGAGAGCTGTGCCTTCTGCACGGGCTGGAGCAGGCTTGGGGCCCATCCCTGCAAACACAGCATCTTGCCATCTGCTGCACTGAGCTTGCCTGCCTTCCCCTGTGGGGATGCATGGGGATTGCATGAAGATCCTGAGCAGTGTCTCTTGCTGAGCTGGATCCCTTGTGTGGCTGTTGCTGCCCTTTGCCCCTCTCTGCTCTTCTGTTGCAGACCAATGAAGAAGATGAGCTCTCAAGGCGCATTAAGAAGGTGCTGGGCCATGAGGTCTCCAAGGTGCTCCTGAGCCACGAGTCCCCTCTGAATCCCATCTGGATTCCAAAAAAGCCCAAATCCAAGGGCCAGAGCCACAGTCATAGGCCGGCCTCCAGTAGGACAAACCCATATGAGGACATCTGGAGAGAATCCTCACCGGAAGCACTGGAGCTCACAGCTAACCCTGAGCAGAGCTATGGTGACAGCCATGAAGGGCACTCAGGTGGGAGGTCAGAAGCTAAAGCTGCACAAGCCCAGATCCTTCCTGAGGCTGTCAAGGTGATTGCAATGGTCACACACCAGCCTTGCAAGGAGCAGCTGAAAGTCAGACAAACAGAGAGGCCAAAAGGCACAGAGAGCAAAGACATGCAGCCAGCACTTGAGGAGCCCTGTGAGAAGAGAGAGGACAAGGGCTCCCAGCAGGCCAGTGCCAAAGGCTTTTTGTATTCCCAGCTCCTGGGAGATGCTCAGGATGGTGACACCCTCATGGCCAGTGGCCACAGGCCTGGGGATGTGCAGCAGGAGAAAGTGCCCTTGCCTCCTGAGGAGAAGAAGCTGTTCTTGCCTGGAAGGAAGCCAGACTTGAAGAGAAAAGGCATGAGGAGTCCTGAGGAGTCCCCCAGAAAGAAGCAGGTGAGAGGGGCAGGGAGGGGTGGCTTTGGTCAATGACCAAGGTGCTGTTTGAAAAACCCATGTGGAGTTTCCCCTTCATAGGCTGGCACTGCAGCCATGATCCTTCTCCTCTAAAGGTAGTTCCAGTGTGCTATTTTTTGTTTTCAACCAGAATCTATCAAACTGAGCTGTACTGCTCTGTTCTTTAGGTGAACTTTCAGGACCCAAGTGAATTTTTTTTCTTTTTATTTTCTTCCTTTTTTTTCCTTTTTTCTTCCTTTTAGAGGGAGGACAAGGGGGATACTCCCAGGAAGAAAAAAGAATGAGAAAAAAAATCCCCAGCAAATACAGCTTTCAGCAAAGAAAGGCTCCAATAAACTGAAGTGAGTATGCAGTGGTGGGATGTCAGAAAGAAGTGCACATCTCTCTTCAGAAGGGAGAGACGAAGAACTGGATCTCCTGTGCTGACACTGGAGAGTTTGCTTCTAGCACTGTCTGCCTTCTGCCACTTCAGCTGCTGCAGATTGGCCTTTCCAAGCTGGAAGCAAGCAGGGCAGAAAGCAGCTCTGTAGGTGTGGGTGGCTAAGGGGAGGGAGCCTTTCCCTTCTGACATCCTCTGAAAGCACAGAGGCCTTCGGGCTGATGTCTGGCTGGGGGAAGGGATGTTCCAGTTGCGGTAGGAATGGAAGAGCTTGAATTCTGGGGCTCCTCCCTCCCTTTTCCTCAGGGAAATTCAGCACTTGTCTCAGTCATGTGCTGGCTTTTGGAGTGGGAAGGGTAGGAGGTGTTTTTGGGCAGAGGGGGCTCTGGATCAGGTGGGGATGGTGCCCTGCTGTGTGTCAAATCATCCTCTGTGCAGCATCAGCTGCGCCAAGGCAGAGCAGCTGGAGAGCACGTGTGCACTGAGTAGGGAGCAAAGCACAGGAGAAGTGGGTGCTGAAAGAGGGGAGAGGACTGGGCCATGCACAGCAGAGTCAGGCAAGAAGTGCAGCCTCACACCTGAGCCTTCTCACTGCGTTTAACTTCATTTCCTGTTCTTCTGATGCTGCAGTCCATGAGCTGGCATTCAGTGCTTGCTGTGTTCTTGGAAACTTGGAGAAGCTGACTAAAAATGGTGGAAGTGGGCAGTGGAGAAACAATGTTGAGAGCTATTTGGTGCTGCTTCTTGCTGCCAGCATTCCCTGGTTATCCTGATTTCAGAAATCTGCTAGGCCACTCTGTTACTGAATGTGAACGTCTCTGCCAGTTAAAAGTCTCTCTCACTTCAAGGGACTCAATTTTGAAATGTTGAGACACTGTCCAGTTGAGGCTCTGGCAAGAATTGTTTCAGGATGTAGCCAAGTTTTGAAGAAATGCCTACATTATATCATGTCTTCGTGACATCCCAGTCATGAATTTGCTTCTCTTGTCCAGAGCATCAAAAGCTTCATTCCAAAGCAAGAGGAAAAACGTGGTGCTGCCACCACTGCCGGCCATGGCTGCTGCACAACGGGCACCAAACTCGAGCACAAGGACTCCAGAGAGACCCAGAACCCAGAGTGACAACCTGCACCAGCCTGCCGTGGATAACCCTGCCAGGAAGCAGGATGCTGTGTTTGCCAAGCACAGGACAGTGGAGGAAGATCCCAAGGAGCAATGCCAGGGCATCAACTTTGGCATCCAGGAGAGCTGGATACCGGGAGGATTCCTGCAACCCACGCCTGCTGTGGGATTCTCTTCAGAAACATCCTCTCAGATAAGTGACCATTTCTGATTGTAGGCAACTGTCAATGCAAGATTGGTTTTAAAAAGTAGCGTGTTTAGAAAAAGAAACTGTGGTTTGTTTAAAACTAAGAAACAAGAAACCTGTGGGGGTCGCTGCAGCCTGGGCCGAAGTTTTATAGCATGCTGACAGAATTGTTCATGATTCTTGCAGCTTTGCATTTCTGGGTTATAAAATTGGATCTGACTGGCTGTTGATTAAAATTTGGCTGTTTGCTGATGGCTCGGGCTGTGGGGTCTAGCATGTTTTGGGTGGGCCAGGGGTGTGAGTTAGGCCAGACTGTGCAGACTGTATTAGCTGCCTTCTCACTGCTTGCTTTTTCCTGATCATTTTCCAGCTTCCAGCCCTCCCTGCTCTCTCAACCATTGAGCAGGGAAACCTGCTGCTGAATTTCTCCATGCTTGGGAAAGGTTGAATGGTACAAAGCATTGGAGCTGCCAGGTGAGAAGCCAAGGTTCCATTTCCAGTATTGCAAGGATTGCTGGGGAAGAAGGCGAGAGGGGGAGAGCCTGGAGCACAGACTATGCCTGGGAGAAATGAACATTTTCTCTGGAAATGTAGGAAAGGCAGGCTTTGGAATAGCTTTAGGCATCTCTCTCTGAGCAGCTTTCTATCTGTGGTTTTTCAGGGATCTGCAGGGGATGAGAAGAATCCTTTCCCAGTGACTTCTCTTCGGCCACAGGAAGACGAGACAAGAAGACCTGAAGTTGGAGCAGTAAGTGTTTGTTTTACAGCCCTGCCTGCAGTTTCTGAGGACACCAAACAGCGCTGTCCCTGCAGCCAGCCCGGGCTTCTGCTTCCTCCTGAGCACTTCTTTTGGGAGCAAAGACAGAGGGAAGGATGGGGGAGAGCTGCCCTGTCAGGGCAGCAGCAGCTAAGTAGCTTGGCTGCAGCTGGGCAGCACTTGCATTTTTGACTCCTTGCTGGGCCTGTGACCAGGATTTGCCCAAAGGAGTTCCTAGAGGTGCTGCTCCATTTTGGATTGTACAGTTTAGTCATTAGAAAGGTTGTGTTGTCCTGTGGTGCAAGCAGTGTTGAATACTCCACAACTGTACCCTGCCATCCCACGGGGTCTTTGCAGTGTCATGTTCCATAAAACACAGAGTTCTGGGAGCCTCTCTGGCCAAAGAGGGGATTGCCACGATCTGCTGGCAGACTTGCAAAAGAAAAGAAGCACCATGTGCCTGGCAGAAGGGCTGGGAGGCTGGAAAAATCCTCCCCCTGAAGAGGCAACTGCTGAAATTCAAAAGGCCTTGCAGGTCCTCTTGGAGTCAAGTGGCTGCAGTCAGTGACTGTCCTCTGCCAGATGTGCCTGTTGCTCCAATCCAACCAAATGTTTTCTCTCTTCCTCCTTTTGTTCCAGAGTTTTCGACGGAACCAAGCCAAGCAAGGCGACCAATAGCCAGCGTGACCTCCTTGCCTGAAGGAGACAGAATTGACAGAGACCCAGACTGGATCCCAAGTGCCTTAACTGGGTGTCCAGCTTGTAAATAGTTGCAAGTTCTCTGTTCTTTTGAAACCTTAGGAAGACTTTTGTTTTGTTTTGATTTTCTTGTTCAATGCAAAGCACCTGCATCTTGTTTTTGTTTCAAATACAGTTTTAAGTTCTTTTATTTTAATTTGGAAAGCCTTGTGGTTTTTGAGGGTAATGCTTTTTTGCTTTGCAAAAGAAGAGATGGACCAAGTGCAATGAATTCCCTGAATGGCCCCATGTGCTTATGGTCTATGAACGTGTCTACTATGAATAACTAACAGGACAATAGTCACACCTATTGCTGACAGGGTATCTGCACTCACACTGTGTTTCTCAGGGTCTTGCTCAGTTTCAGCCTTGTCAGTCCCAAGTTTGGGCAGCAAAATGACACCCAAGGTGTGGTTGGAAGCAGTTCTGCCTCTCTGCTGTGCTGGAGGGATTGGATTCACAGGGAGGATTCCTCCTTGAGCTGCTTTTTGGCATTTTGGTTGGGGGGGGGTGGAAAACTGCAATGGATCCCTGGGATTACTTGGACATTTTTGTGAGTCTGAGAGCTTCTAGGGAGAGCAATCTCTTCTGATAAAGGAGGGATTGAGTGGCTGAATGTGGAACATAAGGCACATTTTGCATTTGGATATTTGCCTGCAAGCACTTGTGAGTGTCCAAGAGCAGAATTTGTACCAAAGCAGGGCGTCCTTCCTGTGGAAGAGAACTTGGGCTGCCTCTCAGCCACACTCCAGGATAGGCCCAGTAACTTAGAAACCTGTCTAGGGAACCCAAAAGGGAATAATGAGCTGTTTGCAAGCACTTTTCCTTTGCCACATTAACCGTGGAGGCAGCATCCACAGCACTGGTGTGTTCAGTTAACACCCTTCTCTACACAAGGATTTCCTGGACATTAATCTTGCACTACAGCTCAAGGAGTTATTTTTTCAGAGAAATCACGCTTCTCTGAAATAAAAAGAAAAACCCAAAACCCTCCAAGTTCTGTGATCATCTTTCAGTTGACTTTGATGGGCTTTGGATCAGTGTTATTTATACAAGGTATTTAGAGTCAAGTTCAAAAAACTGTAAACCAAAAAGTTTTACTTGCACAAGTAGTTTCATTGTGCCTCAAACACACACAGCTGAGCGGTTCCTTATTACAGTCATATTGTCCCATCTTCCCCCACCATCCACTGTATTTCAATGTGAAAGCAAGTTATGAGAAATGCTCATAAGATGGTCAATAAAACATGGATGCTTGATATCAGTCACAGACTCTGGAATCTTGATTTATCACCGTGCTAGTCCAGCGTGTTGTTGACACCCTTGTCTACCTAAAGATTTCCTGTTGTGTGACAGCAGCATCCCGCCATCCTCACATCCAATGCTGTGCCTGCCTTAGCCCTCTGCTGCTGTCCCATCCCTTCCCTATCTCTGACAGACCTGTGCGAGTGTGGAGAGAAGGATGGTATACCAAAATAATTGGGCTTGCAAGAAGGAATTATCTCCCTTTTCCACATTATTTAATGGTGTAGGAACAGGTCTGCACTTGTTTAGCTGTACCCCCTTTGTAAAATATCTGTTTCTGGGTTTGAGGCTCAAGAAAATGAAGAGCAAATAAACATCAGCAAAATGCCTGCATTTCCAGAAGGGGTTTCTGTAGAAAGGGCTCCTGCCTGGAGTCACTCTGCCTTCTGGCCCTGCAGGACCACCAGGGTCATGGGCTGGATCTTCCTGCATCTTCATGGCCTTTTATGTTCACTTTATTAAAAGCCTTAGTGCATTTCAGGGATAAGCTGCCCTAATGGGTGGAAGGAAGGTCCATGTTCCCCCTCCCCATTTTACTGATCAAACCTTTTTTTACTCCTCGTCCCTGGAATTGTCCCTGCCCAAAGCAGGAGGGTTGGAACTAAACCATCTTTAATGTCCCTTTCAACCCAAGCCATTCTATGATTCTATGAAATAATAGAAATTTTTTAAAAATCTGTTGTATTTCAGCCTCGGGCCAGGTCAGGGGCCTGCAAAGAGTTAGGCAAGATGCTCATTGTTTTCACTTGGGCCTATTCTAGGACATGAACAAGACGACTGTTTTACCTGTTCGTTCTGTCTGCCAGCTTTGACCGTCTGTCAGTGAGGAAAACATTAACTGAGGCAGTAACTGACCTTCTGCTCAAAACCAGTGACCAGTGGGTGTGAATCAGCCCCACAGACAAGCGGAGGGCTGACTTTTACCCTGGTGCCAAGAGGCTGGAGATAGCAGTGCCCTGCTATGACTCGGGCAGGGCTGTGCTGGCTGTTCCTGTGGCCATGGGCTTTACAGAGCTGGGCGTGGATTTGCAATTTCTCCCAGCACCCGAGTTAGGTGTGCTGATTTGCACTGTCCTACTTTTTTTTATTTCTTGGAAAATGCGTTCAGGGGAAGATAATGTACGAGCAATTCTTGGCCCATGTTAGGTCTCACCTGTCAAGCAGGTGTTTCTCATTGGCCCTGCTGCCACTCCCAGGAACAGCCAGAGCTGCACAGTTGCCTGCTTAGAGGATAGCTGCATTAAAATGCCACAAAGTGGCAGCAACACCAGCCTCGCAGACTGAGCCAAGGAGGAATTAGAAATACAAGTTTCATCTCCTGGCTGGCTGTGCTTTATTTTCTACCAGTTCCAGCAAAGAAAACATGCAAAGCTTGAGAAAACAAATACAGATGTGGTAAAAGCAGCCAGCAAAAAAAAAATTAAGTGGAGTATCTGGAACAGAGTACTTGAGTTTGCAAAACTCTGCACTGCAGTGATGCTGAAAACAGTTCCAAGAACAGTTTCAACCTAAATAAGGACAGAGAGGGCCATTTGACTGTGGGAACAATTTAAAGTTAAGAATTTCCCAGTCATTTGTTCTAATTAAGCTTGAATGGGCTAATTGGCTGAATTTTTATCATCTGTTGATGACTTGTTTGTGAAATGAATCTCGGTGTCCTTTGATGTGGGAGCCACAGTCCCATCACACAGGATCCTGCCGAGCATCCTGCAGCTGTCCCAGCAGGCACGGCAGACACAGCAAACAAGGTGCTGCTTCTTGTTCCCATCCTGGTTTGGGGCACTTAGGCTGAGCTGGAGTTGGGAAGCTGTGTAGTCAGTGTTGCATTCTGAGCACCTTGATTTTATCTTTGACAAACCCTTACTCAGGAGTTTCCCTGGGCTGGTGGGGCCTGACCCCATTCCTCACTGACTGCTGTTTGTAGATTTTTTTGCTGCTTGATGTGTGTTTCATGCACCTTGTTTCCAGTTCCTAGAAGAGATGGAAGCACTCTACAATGAAAATGTTGTTGTAAGTGGAGGTAAGGACACAATGAGGTCCTGCAACGAGGACGTAGGAAGGCACCCTGATTTTAAGTAACTGCACACAAAAAGTTCATGGCAGCAAAATGATCTCATAGAATGTGGTGCCCCAATAGCTTAGAACTGCTGGACTGTCTGTGTCACTATTGCTGGCCCTTGAATGCAGTGGGAAAGAGGCTGCTCAGCCAAGTGCTGCTTTCAGAATCTGCTGCCAGCCCTGCTGTTCTTTAATTACCTTCCCACTCCTCTGTAAGAGTCTTACCGGATCACAGGCAAGGCTTCCTTGGTTTTGGTGAATAAATTGTTTCTGACATGTTCAGTCTGTCCTATGGGCATAGTATGTTAACCCTACAAGGGTTACCAACGCTCAGTGCAGCAGCTGCCCCAATTCCCACCGCATCTGAAAGATCCTGGAGACAGGCAGGGTATCCCTCCTGGCTGGGATCCTTGTTGCCTCCTGCTGCTTCTCCCGTGCAGCATCCCGAGGCCACTGGGTGGTGCCGGTTGGTTGTGTTGAGAAACACGCGGTGCGAGCAGAGCTCTCTGCCGGGGCGGGCCCGGGTTTTTCCGCAGGGCTGCATCCCCCTCTGCAGGCAGGCCTTTCTAGTAGAAATCATTTTCCCAGCCGGTGTTCCACCAGGAGGGAAGTCTGCAGCCGTTCTGATAGGAGTGCACGCACGTATTTGGTTTAAATTTTAAAATATTCAAATATCATATGGCTTGCCTACCTAATTTTTCTGCTCTTAGCTAAGTATTTTAGCAGGATGTCAAATCCAAAGAGTTTTGCTGCCAGCATGGCTCTATTAGGAACGAGATTCCGTCAGGAAAGAGGAGTATTAAATAGTATTTGGACCTGGGAAAGTATAAACAACAGGACCACAATCCCCTAAACAAATAAGGTGTGGGGGTTAGGGCCTCACCACTGTGTGACTGCTCTGTTCTTCAGCATGGAGTGGGGGGGATATTCCTTTGTCATCACCGTCCCCTTGCCAGGACAGGTGTTAAATCACAGCAGCTTCATGTGCAGGTAGGTCACTGCAGTTTGTCACCACAATAATCCTGTATTTTTATTTCCTCTTATACTTTGTCATCATTAGCACATTTCCAGCAATAGTGATTCTAAAACCAGCTCTAAAATACATTTAGATGTGATGCCATCCAAGATTAACAATGTGGGACACCACTGTCCTGGGCACAGGGTTGTTCCTTGTAAACCTGCTTTGCTGTTTTCTTGCCAGTCCTTAGGGATACACCTCCAGAGCCCTGAACATGAGTGTTGGGGCGGGGGTGTGCACTGAAATACAAATGAGATGCCCATTTTAGGATCCTGTTCAGAACTAGTACCATGTGACTTCCAGCTCTTCCCACAGGGCAGAGAATCCCAGAGCTTTTGCTGTAACCTGATTTCCCTGTTTGGTGCCTGGCAGGTGCTGTGGTCAGTGTGGTCCAGGCACATGAGTCACCCACAGGCTGCGCCCACGGGTGTCACACTTTCCCAGCAACAGGAGAAATGGATCAGCTGGCAACCTGCACTGCCAGGCTACCTGGTTTCACAGTCAGGGCCATGTGGTAGAAAACTCAGGGTTTTTTGTTAGCCAGGACATCCATTTGGTCCCAGAGAAGGAACCTTTATCCTTCCTTTCCACCCCTCAGAGTCAGGTCAAGAGGCACGAGGGTAATGACATCCTTGTGAGGAGGGCAGAGGGGTGGTGCAGCCCATGGCAGAAATGCAGGGGGTTCTCTCTGCTAACAGAAGCTTCCTGTTGAGAAATATTCACTGCAGAAACCAAAAACTACTCAATGCTGTAATGTTTCCCAGCACCAGTATGCTCCAGACATACAACAAACGAGGTGCTTTGAAGTACAAATGTTTTATTGCAATGTTTCATTATTTACAGTACCGTTCAGTTTGTCCTGGTGCTACCAAAGTGCAAAGCCATTTCAGGCAGGAAAGCCAAATGATGGTAACTCAGAAGAAAAACTCAACTGTGCCTCCTCACTCCTGCTGTCCTGTCTCTTCCTGGTCCTGAATACAGAGAAGTTTGCTGCTCTCCCTGGACATTTGGAACAACTGGTTATTGACTTTGGTCACAGAGGATTGTCAGTTGTTGGTCTGTTCAAGGTGATGCAGGAACAGGAGTCTGCAGTCTTTCCTGCAGGACTTGACTGGGGATTCAGGGTTTCTAATGGCATAACAAGATGTCTTTGTATGCAGGGCCGTCACGTTGCTATCTCAACTTTTGATGGAAGTACTGGTTTATTCCCAATTATCTTTCTTGCTGACTCTCTTTGGTTCATTTAAGGTGTTGAGGTTATTTATCTGCTCCCTTAAAAGAGCAAATTAACTTGAGAATGTTACCAGATTTGTTACTGGATACTGAAATCAGTCAAGTCTTCTGGAGTTGCAGTTAAAAAGTTTTACAGAATACCACAAATTTTATTATGCATTTCCATTTTGTATAAAAGTGGTGATTCAAACACCACTGAAGCCTACATTTTCACACACTATCATCTCAAAATAGGACAAATTACACTGGTTACTTGAGGAAGGACCTCTCTACAGAAACTCTCCTTTGGAGAGATGGGTAGTAACTACAAATTTTATGGCAGACTAGAGAATGCCAGTATTCCAGTGGCTAAACTCAGGTCAATAATCTTTCCAGCTTTCTAGCAAGTTTATTAGCTCAAGAAAGCACTCTGAAAGACAGTTTTCAGACAGAATCCCTGCAATTTCCATTGCTGCCAGCGTTCCCTTGGGAGGTGAGCAGTGAACTTCTCTGCCTCAGTACCCCAGTGTGCATCAGGGACGTTGTTACTTCTAAAACTTGAGACTCCTGTTACAAAGCTCTTGTACAACTGGGAAACGTTTAAGACTCCATTCCAGAAAATAAGTTAAAAGAAATGGCTCTCGAGCCCTCCAGAGAACACGTAGCAGGGCTGCTGGGGGAAGCTCAGCAGCAGTAGCTGCTGCTGCTCTCCTCACCACATGCCTGGTTTGCAGTTCAATACTGGGTCCTTGCAACAGCTGCCTCAAATGATTCTGAAATTACAGCTTCTCAAAAATGGGATGATTGCAGTTGTTGGCAGGTTTGTTCCTGTGAGTCACACTTTTATTCCATGTTTTCACAGGCTTTTCTGTATCACTATTGATAGAAAGCCACCAAAAGCTTTACAGTTGCAGAAGGTACCATTTTCACCAAGAAAATGTACTGGATTTATTCCTTAACCTACCATACGAAACACAGTGTGCAGAAGCTCTGCAGTGCCTCCCTTGTAGCGTTCCTTTGGATTTGGAGGAGGTGGCAGAGCTCACATGCAGTCCACAACGTTGCTGGATCCTTGGCCCACGTCCCGGATCTGGCTGCTGAGACAGGAGCACACGGCCACGCCCGCCCCTGCCCTGCAATGTGACACTGAGCCCACCAGTTCCCACCTACGGCAGAAAAGAAAAATAGGTTCCTGCCCTTTCTGAGCAACTTGAAAGTATTTTCTGTGCCTGAAATTCTATTACACTGCCTAGCTGTTCACTCTGCACAAAAATGCACCCTTATTTAGTGCAAAATCAGACTGAAACAAGCAGAAGAATGCAGATTGTTACCGAATGAACGGGCAACGACAAGAGATAGAGAGGAGCAGAGGAAGAGCAGGTGCTTACATATTTACAAGACTGGACTAGTGATATAAACAACAGTCCTGCACTGATAGTCATGGATATTACTTAAATATTACCAGGAAACAACAGCTAGGCTCCTCCTGCACACTGCTTATCTGCTGCTGTGTTTGCATACAGGCAGATCTCCTTGTCTTATTAGGACAAACCAAACATTTGAAATTACCTGTTCACTATGGGATCAAATGCTTCCACTGTATTCAGGTACACGTTGCCATTATGACCTCCAACTGCAAAGATTTTCCCCATCAGTGTTGCTATGCCAACACCACCCCTTGGAGTTGTGAGCTCTGCCACGTATTCCCATTTGTTACAGCGAGGGTCAAACCGCTCCACTGAGCTCAAGGGTGAGTTGTCATCAAAGCCACCTGCAAACAACCATCACAGGGTCAGCTTTTGGCACTCCTGGTGCAGGGCATACCCAAGACTGGCATTATCAGATCATTCTCAGCATTCAAGGGTCCTATCCAGCTCTCCCTTTACCAGAACTTTACAAGCTCCTAAAAATTAATCTAACAGCTCACCCTCTTCTCACTGCACAAGCATCACCCAGAGCAATAATCTTCTTCTACTCAAGTTGCAAGGATTCTAATTTTATTATTTTTCTCCCTGAATACACCATATTTATAATGAAACAGCTTCCCATTTGGAAGAGAAAGAAACCTAACACCACCAAAAGGATGGTCTCAAACTTATTTTACTCTATGCAAAACACACTCTAGCAGTGCTCTCAAATTACAGCATTGGCAAATATTTGAGTAGGGAAAAAAATTTTCTTTTAAGACTCGGTAATGCATTCCCCTTGCTAGGGAAGCTGTCAGACGAGCATTTTGTTCAGAACCTATTTAAGCACTTATGATAATACATAAGTCAGAGCTTTTTAAACTATCACTGTGGCACACCTACCTGGCATCTTCCTCTCTCAGGAAAGCAGGTAAATACAAGGTAGCACACAAGACAAGAAGCTGTGGAATAAGTGCAAAAAAAGCTACTGTTGTCTACACTCAGAACACAACTGGAGTGCTTTGAAAGCATGTGAACTTTAGAATCGTTTCCTAAAAGGAAACTCAAGAGCAGTGAGTCTTGAGAGGATTTTCTAATACAGACATACTGTCCTGAATAGATCTGCCCTCCTGAAATGTGGGTTAGGAGCTGCTTTTCATTTCCTTGCTAACGTACCTTCGTTCAAGCATGCCCTGGCTGTGCTCGCATTCTTCTCCTGCCCGAGAACACCAAGTACAGGTCAGCTCTATCTGTTCCCAGTTCCTCTAGCAACAGCCTCTTCCAAAGCCCAGCACTTGGCAGCAGCAGCACTAAAAATGCCACATCCCTACTCACCCACAACATACAAGCAGCCGTGGAGCTCGCTGACACCGTTCCCAGCCCTTCGCTGACCCATCTCTTTCACTTCTATCCACTTATCCAAGTGGGGATCGTATTTCTCCACACTGGAAAGAGATGCTACACCATCATTGCCACCCACAGCGTAAACATGGTTCTGGAAAACAGTTGTACAAAGATTATTTGTCATGTAGCTGTCTTTACTCAGCTTTTCATAAGCAGTGTTAAAACTACAGGAAAATGTGGCATATCCACTTTCATGTAAGAATTCCAACAACAGATTTAATGATCTAAAATAAATGCTGTCTCTTCCAATAGAAGAAGTGCAACAGTTTGGTAGTATTGCAGCTGTTTCTCAGAGCACAGGGGGATTAAAGTAGGGCATGCATTTGGTACCTTTAAACATAGTGACCATGACAAACCAGTCAGCTGAGTGAGACAGGAAGCACTATCCAAGTCATTAGAAGGGTACTCCTCCCAGCACCTCAAATACTGTTGAAACAGTTCAATTTGCTATGAGTATTATCCTAAATATCCTCACTTTTTGCACAGGATTCTGATGACCAGAGGTGCTCAGACCCACCAGCTGCACTTTGTTTCAGACCTTGTGCTCCGCCCTCGTGAAGGCAGCTTTGAAGAGCAGCGGGGCTCAGCCCGCTGGCCCCAGCGCGGCAGGAAGCAGCGACTCACCACCAGGGCTAAGACTCACCACCAGGGCTAAGACTCACCACCAGGGCTAAGACTCACCACCAGGGCTACGGAGCCCACGCCTCCGCGGGGCGTGTTCATGGAGGCCACGGTGCTCCAGCGATCCGAGTCGATGTCGTAGCGCTCCACGTCGCTGAAGCACGTGTTGTCGTCCAGGCCCCCGATGGCGTAAATGGGGCCACCCAACGCCGCCAGGGCGATGCCTCTCCTAGGGAACCACAGCAGTAACACCTCAGTGCAAGTCCTGAACCCCAGGGAGCCACACAGCAAGTGCCACGCTGCATGAATGGCACCTGTTGCAAACTAGGGGGAAGAGAGTAATGGAAATTATTAAAGCGACCTTTATAGTAAATAATGTTGGCCCTCTGCACACCTGTGTCCTTTGACTGTCAGCTGTAAGGCCAAGTCCTCTGCTCACATATTTGGATACATGACGATGTCAGGTATGATTTCTCTACTTTATTAAATCTGAAGATGAACTAAAACCTGCTGGTTTAAACTTCGTTGGTGTAGCCGGCTGCTACCATTTGAGAATGACTGGAGTGATACTAATACATATTAAAAGGCAAACCTGTGCTGGATATTACATAGCTGAACTCTAGCAAGATTTAATTGCAGTTTCTTCCATTCTGGTGTTTTTTCATTAAGTGTTAAAATGGTTGTCAGATTTGTTCTACTAAATCTACCAATATGAGAGTACAATCAGTACTACAGAATTAAAAGTATGGTCTAGAATGTGAGCATTAAGTTTCTGCTTTAACCACCAAGAGAGGTGATTTACCATGTTACTGACAA
Source organism: Phainopepla nitens (assembly GCA_013400175.1). Classification (NCBI taxonomy): domain Eukaryota; kingdom Metazoa; phylum Chordata; class Aves; order Passeriformes; family Bombycillidae; genus Phainopepla; species Phainopepla nitens. Next base: position 199,612 of record VXBQ01005199.1, read on the forward strand.
TATTCTTGTCTCATTAAAGAGGGCAGGTTCAGAGATACCAGGCAGGAGCAAGGGAGGCACAATCTTTCTACAGAACAAACATTGTGGCTTTATCCTGGCCTTATCTTAAACTGCCCAGCAGGTAACACACACACCACTTGATGGTGGCAGTATTTTTCTCTACTAAGTATTCCAAGACCTCTGTGAATGGGAGGAGTAGAGCTGAGAGGCAGCCAAGGCACAGCAGCCCTTTCATTGATCCGGGTACTCAGTAATAAATGTCACAGAAATCTAGGGCTGATTGTTGCTGAGATTATGCCCTGGGGTGGTGGCAGGAGGGAGGAAGTAGAGCAAGCCACTTCTAGGAGACTGGGTCTTCTGCTTTAATTAGGTCACAGCTACAAATAGCTTTTGGACTTAAGCCATACTTAATATTTCACTACTCGTACATGATGCTTTGAAAAACAACAAACAACAAAACTGAATGCAGAATTAGGGACATCGATTTAAATAACAGAAGAAACAAAAAATTACAGATCTATGAGTCCAGTAACTCCTTAAAAAGAACCTTAAATGAACCTTAAAAGAACCTTAAATGTCAAGGCAAAAAAAGTCCTCAATCTTTCAGATTGCGTGCTTCTGGCATTCTGTGTGAAAAACACAGGCAGCTATTTGCTTCCTGGTGTAGCATTTCACTTTTTTTATTTTCACTATGAAGTATTTCACTTCTCATGTTATGCTGGCAGTTATCTTGCTCATTCTTTAAAAGAGCAAAAACCCCACAGAACCAGTTCATCATCTCCAAGTTGTTTACTGGGCACAGCAGAAAAGCCCTGGATACCAGAATGCAAGCATAGCTGGAGTAGAAACGGTCCCTGGTCCAGAAGCCAGCTCCCCCAATAAAAGAAAAGAAGGGGTAGTACATTCATAGCACAAAGCTCCAAAACAAGGCAAAGAAATTCCTAGAAATAGAACAGTTTGAAAACTCCCAAAAAAGGCAGGACAGATGGGATGTTTTTCAGCATCAGCAAGAAATGGCACACCACAGATTAGGACTTGGAGCATGGGACACATATACCTCTTTGTGTTCATTGATGCCTTCATCATCCACTTGTTTGTGAGAGGATCAAATACTTCCATGCTTCCTAAGTGTTCATTTCCATCATGTCCACCTACTGCATAGACTTTACCTGAACAAACAGACATTTTTTGATACAGAGACTGCTTGGCAACATTTCAGTTTTCATTTATGTAATATCCCTGCCTATGTGGAGACAAAGAGGTCAAATAAAGGGTAAAGTTTTTAAATGTTTTCAATATCAGAGTTTTATATGCTGTACTCAACCAGGAATCTGTTCTAATGTGAACTTTTACACAAAGCTTGAGATTATGTAGACAAAAACATCTTCCCATGATTTAAGTACTGCAGGTCAAATCAATTTGGACACATGTATTGGTCTCTCCAGATTTTCTGTGGAGAAAAATTATCTCTGTTCTGCTGCAGCAACAGAGGGGCTGCCACGTACAAGAGAAAGCTGCATTATTGGTGCTAAGCTGCTCTGGACTGCAAAGACCTGTTTTCAGAAGATGGAGACCCAAAAATAAAGCTAGGTCTGCTCTTGGAAGAGTTACAGTCTTAGTAACGTTCCAGGATGGATTTAAGTAGGAAGGGAGCTAGTATGAGTACTAGCAAATTTGGGTGACTGCTGTGTCAGGCCATATCTTTATAAATGGATTTTTAAAAAGTAAATCACCTATTTAAGGCCAGAAGCTATACACAGTTCAGTTGGGCTGGGAGGAACCTTTAAAGGTCATCTAGTCCAGCCCCTCTGCAATGAGCAGGGACATTTTCATTTTCAGGCTGCTCAAAGCACCATCCAGTCTGACTCTGAACACTTCCAGAGATGGGACACTTACCACCTCTCTGGGCAACCTGTTCCAGGTTTTCACCAACCTCACTGCAAAAAACTTCTGCTTGATATCTAATTTAAATCTACGCTTAGTTTAAAACCATTACCTCTTGTCCTATTACAACAGGCCCTACTAAAAACCCTGTCCTCATCTTTCTGGTAAGCTCCCTTTAAAGTACAGAAAGGCCACAATAAGGTCTCCATGGAGCCTTCCCAAGTCTGAACAGCCCAGCTATGTCAATTCACAGTAATGTCTTTTCCATAAGCACAGCCTCATACTGGCTCAGGACCAAACACTCCTTCTTCAAGGGAGAGAAGCTTTACTAAACCAAAGACTATCCAACAATTAGCAATTAGTTTACTTCTTGTACAGCTAGTAAAAGTACCAACTCAGCAAAAGGAGCAAACAAGTGCCTTTTGCCTGGGGTTGCTTGAACAAGTGCTTTTTGCCTTGGGGTTACTGACCTCCCACAGAGATCACTCCCACGTGCCTCCTCCTGCTGTTCATTTCAGGGCCGAAGAACCAGCTGTTCTTACTGATGGAGTAACACTCGATGCTTCGGAAGGGGTCACCTGATCCACCTCTGCCACCGACACAGAACAGCACACCTGGAGAACATAAAACAGGTTTCCAGAGAACTAGCAGGAGCAAAAACAGCTGCACAGCAGAGCAAACTGAAAAGCACATAGTTCAGGGGAAGCTGTGTTTCACTTCAAGGAGCACAGTCATTGCCCCTCATCACTCGACACATGATTCTGGCCTTTGCTTGACATGCTGCTATGGCAATTAGCTATCTATGCTCTTCTCAAAACAATGCATATTTTAAATATGCTTTTTGTGATTTGGCTTAAGGAGGTAAATCAATTGTTTGTTAAATACAATGATGTAGAAATTATGATCTGCGGTCAACATTCATTACTCACTTTTGGTGTAGGTTAGTCAAAGACTTTAAAAGTTAGTTCAACCTTCAACACCAAAAGGTAAGTGTCCACTGTTTTCAGTACAGCTTTGAACAGATTGCCTGGTCATAGCATGTATTAAAGCTCTGGCTTTAATACAGATAGAGCCAATCAGGATAAATTATTAATGCCTTAAAGAAAGAAAATAACTGCTGAAGTTCTGCTAGGAAAATGCAGCACATTACCGAAATACCAGAGAGGTACATAATGGCTTTCCCAATTTTCCATTAAGTCATGAACAACCCTCGATATCAAGCTATACCTGCTTGCTATCAAGACACCTGCACAGATGTGCTGCCTTTTCTCCACACCACTCCCTACTGGGTAACCAGACACACATTTAATTACCAGCAGTCTGCTTCCTTGGTGTTGTGCGAATGGAGTACTCAAAGTCAGGCACTGCCCTGCTGCTCAGGTGAAGGTGGTAGTTCCTTGCTTCATCCAGCAAATCCCTACATTTTAGATTCTGCTTGACAATCTCTTCCTTTGCCACAACACCCATAAGGAAACAAATGGGCAAGAGAGGCAGCCGTACCTGACACAGAAATGAACACAGTTGGAGAAAGCGGCCCAAGTGCTCAGTGTCACCATGCAGCGCTGCACATGCAGCAGCCGGCAGCTCCGGAGCCAGCCGGCAGCCCCGCGCTCCTCAGCAGGGAGAGCAGCTCTCAAGTTGTTCCAGACAACAGCAATATGAACAGTTCTTTTGGTGGTAAGGTCTGCTACAACCATTTCCGTTTCAGCCACAGTGTAGAAGTGTCCCTTGGCCCAGGCTGTGCTGAGGAAGGAGACAAGCTGCTGCCCGTTCACCTGCCTGGTGTGGTGCAGGCAGCACCTGTGCCTTTACCATGGCTTTATCAGGTTATGCTGTTGGGAATGAATCTTCAGCTCACTGCTGTGCCAGTGTAAGAGGGCTTGTGCTAAATGGTTCATTTTCTTTGGGTGGCAAGTCAAAAAGGAAACACTAGGTCACCATGAGTGTCTACAAAGGAGGTATTGCTAGTGCAGTAACACCTTTCTCTAAGGCAGACTTGACATACTTCAAGCTTAAAAAAAAGTAATAAATATTGAGAGCTAATTACTTCCTTCTCTAAGTCCTTCCTGCCATTTATTTCAGCAAACCTTTCATCTTTCTTTGTAAGACAAACAGTGCAAATACAAAGTAGAATCAGAGGCAAACGTGGGACAGGGAACTGAAGCAAATCTCCACCTGACTTCCTAAGGTTTGGAGTCAACACTGTCAAGCAGCTCTCAGTTGGCTCAACAGCAATGTTGCAGAAGTCCAGTAGCTCCAGTGCTTCTCAGAGCAGCAGGATGGGGCTGTTACAGCACTGACAAGCATCCCTGTCTTGGAGCAAGCATGTGTCTCTACCCGTTGTTCCTCACCTCCTTGCTTTCAGTCCCACTTCTTCCTTTATTTTGCCCCAGCGTATTTGAGGCTACTTTAACGCACCACTGTAGCCATGCTGACAGGCTCCTAAGGTTAGTGACGTGGTAAGAACTCCAGGCTGTTAAATTCAGAACCTCATTATAACAGTGAAACTCATAAGGCTGAATATGACCTGGATAATCACTGTCTAGAAACCCAGGCATGTTTTCTGCTTGCAGTAACGTTCAAGTCAACTGATGATTCCATATGCAAATAGCCCATATTTACAAGAAGGGGTTTAATTTTCATTGCTTGAATCTCGTCTCTGGTTTCCATCAACAGAATAAAACTGTTAATCTCATCTGCTAGCACAACTGGGCGATAAATATAAATATATTTTAAAAAATCTTTCATTATACTGCCTTTAAGTTTAAGTATAACATAACAAAGAAGGGGCTTTTGTACCAAAAACCTCAAGCTAGTCTAGATGAAACTGAAGGTTTCTGGAAGACAGCTAATAGACCACTGTGATCTTTTCCTAGGAAATGTGAAAAATTATTCATGAAGACAATTACAGCAGCATCTCAGTGGATCTCTCCTTACTCACATAATGTCAATATAATCAATTCAGTCAAATGCAAAATAATCAAGTTGGAGTTCAGTGACAACTGAAACTGCACAGCTAAACCTACCTGCTAAGACACATGGAAAGTTTTGCAGCACATGGCATGCAAATTCTTCCCAGTACAGGCTCTCCAGACCTGTCTCAAATACTGTGATACAACTTGATGTGATGCATCCCTCTCAATTTCCTTCAATAGCCATGTTAGAAAACTCAACAGCTTTGCCTCCTTTCATAAGTACAAATACATAACAGCAAGGGCAGTGAGCATATCAGGCTCTAGGAGTGGCAAGCCAAGTGATGGCTTTATATTCTCTCTTATTCTTTTATTCTGTGTCAGTATAAAACATTTCTGCTCAACCACAGATGTAGGTTTTTGTTGGTTCCCCACCTCCCAGCCATGAGCATAAAGTGAGTACTCTTCTCTCTACAGAAACACGAGAATATCACTTCTCCCTAAAATTTAAGAACTCTAACTTGTTTCCACTGTCAACTCCCAACCCTGAATACTGGATGAGGCAGCAAAAGCTAAGAACATTTCTCACCTTGAGATCTACCCAAGTACAAAGAGCTGATTACACAACTAATCAGCAATGAGACAGGCACTTGGTGCCTCGGTCTGCCCTACCTGTGCAAGGATCTCATCCAGCCACGTAGCATGATGCTGTGGATTGGCCAGCAGCCACTTGATAGCAGCATTGTAAACTTGCTTTTCATTTTCAATATTCAGGTCACTGGAGGACAGGAGTTTATGGAGGTGCTGTGGTGACACGCTCACAAAGTCCTCGCACTCCATCACTTCTGTGAAATGTTCACAAGCAAACTGATCCGCCATGTCCATCAGGTCGATGCGGTTGTGGCTCTCGGCGAACGCCCTGACGGCCAGGCAGTTGGAGGGGTGGAAGTGCAGCTTCATGTACTCACAGCAGGCCTTTGCCACCAGTTCTACCTGCAGGATGCAGGCGGCGTACAGGAGGGGCTGCACGTTATCCACCGTCAGCGTGAGCCGCGAGGAGTACGCGAACCTCACCAGGTCCTCGATGGCATCGCCGTCAAAGTCCCTGATCTCGATCAGCTTCTGCTTGGCTTCAGCCATTTCCGAAAGAAACATGGCCCGGAAGTACGGGATAACGCAAGCTAGCACCAGTTTGTGGCAGGAGATTAGCTTTGAACCAACCTGAAAGAGAAAAGAGCAAAAAACCCCGATGTTTTGCTGGAATGTCAGTTTCGGCCGTGAAAGCAGGAACAGTGAAGCTGAAACAAGAATTCTGGACGCCGTGTGTTTTGTCTGTATTTTGTCCACACAAATGAACTCCATTTGCCCTGTACTTCTGACATGACATCCGTGTATCCCAAGGAATTCTAAACTGTAGCCTGGCCATGAGTAAAGCAAAGCCGTAACAAAAGGAAGCAAGAGCACTGATGCACTGAACTTGCCTTTCTTTAAAAGCCTTATGAAACATCCTTAGAAATATTATAGACACATCTTGGAGACAGGAGGAGACTGCTAGACCCTTGTTTTATATGTACTCAGAGATTTTAAGGGGGGAAGATTATAAAGTGACATTTTTAGACTACTTAATTTACACTTCTGGACTTTTACTACTGTCAAGGCATTGATGTCTATACAAGTAAATTTATGTAAAAACATAGGAATAACAGCTGTTTCAGGGGCTATTAAAACTTACCAATCACTTCGATATTTTCAGAATGTTTAGCCACAAAAGACAGTGTACTCCCCATAAAGAGAAGGTACTTCTCAAAATTCTGATCAGAAAATGTAAAATAAGCCTTTCATTTACAAAATTCTAGAATTCCACTACACTAAAAAAGAATCTAAGTACTGAATGTAAATGAAACTCACTGCTTATTTGTGTTCCAAGAGAGTTTTCTTACAGCCTTTGTCACTCTGCACTAATATAAAGGGATGGCTGACATAAGCAACCAGCTTCCCTGATGGACTCAAATTACATGCTCACTTTGAGATGAAGGTGTTACAGAGAGCTGTTGTGCACTTAAAAAAATCAAAAGATACTAAATTATAAAGAATATTTTGTATTTTTTTCTAGCTCTGATTCAATACACAATTGCTCTGCCTTTTTAAAGAGTATGATCAATACAAGTGTAACCTACCTGGTGAGCAGCGAGCTGAGCACAGAAAGGAAACACACAAGCAGGAGTATGCTGATTAAAAAAGAGGAAACTATGGATGCTTCAGTGTGATTACTTCAGATCACCCCAGAAGGAACAATTCAGACTTACCAAATGAACTAAAAGCAAACCACCAGGAGAAAAGCAGATGGTATTTATCTGCCACTCTCCGCCTTCTAACAGCCTTCTAAGACTGTTCATATGACAGCAGCAGGAGAGTAGGTGAAACTCCAGAATTTAACTCTTGGGAGCAGAGGGAGTCTCCCCGTGTGCTCCAACAGCTTATCACTGTTACAGCATCAGCACTACAACCAACTACACTGTGTTAGTGTAGTTAGTTGGAGTGCTGATGCTAGTGCAGTTAGAAAGTAGCTACCAGTGGTCAGCTGTATCAGGGAAAGCTCCCAAGCCATTCTTCCCTTCAGACACTTCTACTCTGCCCATCATCCCACTCTCTAATTAAACCTTTCTTTTGAATTAACTGGCTTTATATGTTACCCAAATCTGCTTAATTTTAAGTTACAGAATAGTTTGGGTTGGAAGGGACCTTAAAGGTCATCTCATTCCATCCCCTGCCATGGGCAGGGACACCTTCCACCAGTCATCAAGCACGTTCTTGCTATTTTGAAAACAGAGATCCCCTCCAGTTACTAACTATCATATTTGAAGAGCCAGCAGTTAAAACAGTAATTGGTTTGAGGACAGCAACACCAGAATTGCTCACTAACTCAGGTCACACACACAAAAGCAGAAAGTTCAATAGAGATCTGATTATTCTTAAAACATGAGTGAGGCCTGAGCACTACAGGAAGAAAAGTCAAACCCCCTGAAAATTCTAATTCAAGTACATAGTTAGCAGTTACTTGAAAATTCCTGATTTAGGAAGCCATACAATAGGATGTCCATGGGTTGCTCTAGCCTTCACCGTAAGCCAAGTCATGTCTAGTATTCTTAAGTTACCAAAACAGCTCCACACAGATCATAGAAATGAACATGAATACAAGGCTAACTTGGGGAAAGTTAAACTGCAGCCCCAGTTAAGTGTTCTTTCCAAGGCAAGTTTCCCTAGCAGGAATATGCATTTAAGTAGGTTTGTAAAATAAAACTTCCTGCCTTTTTTTTGTTTTTTTTTTTTTTGCAAGGATAGGTGGAAAAGAAGGAAGGTAAGAATGAGGTCAACAAGAAAAGGGATGAGGAGGGTTGGTAACACCAGAGACATACATCTGTCAAGGATTTTCCCTGTTCATACCTAACAGTCAAAGTAGCAGGCTAACAACTTCTCCTAAAGGCATCTGTCATTTGTTCTTGGTTTAGAAGCTGTGCTTCATCACTATTCCTTAAATAACTATCTTGCACTAGTAAGTTGTTTAGCCAAGCAATACTTAATATTCAAAGGTGCTGGCACCCACCTCTATGCCTGCTAAATATAATTTTATTGTGATCAGGATATAAGTAATATACAGCTGAGTTAAAGCAATTAGAGCAATGCTTTGCAAGAATCATAAAATTTGTTTTCCCCCCTCTCTTCCTTTCTCTTTGATCAGCTGTAGAACACAACTGTCTGGGTTTTTTTTTTTTCTTTCCTTCTTTGAAACATGCTGGAAGTCAGACTTGTTCCAGAAATCCTGTTTGCTGAGAAGAATCTAGCAAAACAACACAAAATGCAGACATGGAGGTAAAATTGGGGATGAAAGTATATTGAGAACAAAGAAGCTACAAGGAACTGGAATTGCACAGTAATTAGTGACCAACTGTGGGAACTTGCTTAGAAGGCAAGCTGGATGAGCTCAAAGTCATGTACTTCCTCTCTCGGATTGTCAGTATTTTAAGTGTTTCAGCTGTAAACTTCCTAAATGAGGAAAAAAAATAAGAGCATCTCTAGAGATGCCTCAGATCCAAGAGGTATTCTGTGGCTTCTACACTCCTGCCAATATTCACAGCCATCTCCCAACACAGTTATCTGCAGCTTAATCTTCAGACTGGTACATGCAATGGGTATGTGACAAGCATCACCTTCAGTGTAACATCACAGAGCTCTCCAGCTTCAAAGAAGTGAAGAAGAGAGCTGTGAAAATCCTTCCAAGCCTCATTTGCCTCAAACACGAAAACATCCTCATCCCCATCACTGCTGGAAGGCCGAGTTTGCTGCTGCTGCTGCTGCCGCCTTTTTCCCTTTATCAGATGTTGTTTTGCCTGCTCAGGGACCATGGATTCTGAAGCCATTGGCTGTTTCTTCTCTCACTGCATCAAGCTTCGAAAACTCCTGCCAAGATAAAATCCAGCCCATCAGGAGTTAGGTCCTAAAATTCAGTTCTGTTCACCTTCCTGTTTAAAAACACACACAAAGAAAGAAAATTAGACATTAGGTAATGCTAGTACATAACACTTCGATTACGTTATAGTACTACCTAGGGTCTTACTTGGGGAAGGTGACAGGAGAAGGGACAAAAAAGGAGACCCACAGCTGAGAATCTTATGTAGGTACCTTTAGGGAAAGTCACTATTTACGAACTCGTTGTCCACACTTCATGATAAAGACATGAAAAAGAAAAGGCAAATATGTACCATAGAATCATAGACTTGTTTGGGTTGGAAAGGGCCTTAAAGATTATATAGTCCCAACCTTCCACTAGACCAGGCTGCTCAGAGCCCCATCCAGCCTGGCCTTGAACACTTCCAGGGATGGGGCCTCTGCAGCTTCTCTGGACAACATTTTCCAGCGTCTCACCACCCTCACAGCAAAGAACTTCTTCCTAACATCTAATCTAAATCTCTCCTCTTTTCATTGGAACTGTTCCCATTAGTCCTATGACCACGTGCCTCTGTAAAAAGTAACTCTCCCCGTTTTTCATAAGACACCTTTAAGTGCTGGAAGGTACTCCAGAGTATACTGAGAAGCATGCTCCTCTCACACTGACTACCTTTTGTTTCATGGCTTTTTAGTTAATTTATGATGCATTCATTTTTCATTCTATGCTAAGAGTTGATGATTGCTATAATTCAGGGATTTCTGCTCATGGACTCTGGTGTTGGAGGAAGCAGACTGGCCAAAAGAACAAAAAACTCTTCTGCAATAAAAATTTAAGCCACATGTGTGGGAGCAGAACTGATTTTCCTTTGGGAGATTTTGAAAGTGTCCATGCCTCTTACTAAATTTGTAGCTCTTCATGCATCAATACTGGAGAAAAAGCAGGAAGTGACCTGAGGGAACCATGCTCATTCCTGCTGCAGGTCACAGGGTTGCTGCCAGCTCCACGTCCTGTGTGGTGACAGAGCCGGTGGCTGCATTGGGCCAGGCAGGTTAAAGTGAGATCAAACATGGAATATTTGCCTGTGGTGCTTTAAGTGAGCTAAGTATTCTGCCTTTAAAAGATATGTAAGAGAAACATCTTATTTCTTATTTCTTCCAAAACTACAAACTAGCTCAAAGATATTATGGATCATAGGATCTTTATACAGTTTATAGCAATTAATACCTCTTTCTGCAGAAAACTTTGCTTCATTATGCCAGTTTTGACAAATTACTAAGACATTTTTCTAGTTCATTATGACATTTTTGTTCTCAAATTAATCCTCCATGACTGGTACTCATGTTTAATATGCCCTTCAAAGAGGTCACTATTAGCACTGAGATCTGAAGCTGACACAGAGCTTCAGACACACTCTCCTGAGGTTATGAAAATTAACATGGACAAACAAGAGGGAAAAGACTGACGTTGAAATGCTGTACAGGGATGCTGGAAGGCATCATGTGTTATTCATTCACATGACAATGTAGGTAAGATACAGCATCTCTGGCCTACACTTGAAGAGAACTCATGCTTACTTCAGTCTTTGACTGACACTCACTTCACCACTCCCTGCTTACTCACACCCCACCACTGCTACAGCGAGCAGAGGTGCTGCTTTCAGACAGAAGTGCCACTGACTGCTAAATCAGAGTTCACAGCTCCCAAGTCACAAGGTTCTTCCATCTGACACATATGCTACATTTATCTTCCTGCTTTAACTGCAGCTGCACACACACTTTCCTCATCTATTCTGTGTCTCAAGGTAAAAAAGGCTGATGTGTACATTTTACCTGCTCTGGGTAAAATTGTAAACACCAATATAAAACCCATGGGTCTTAAGAAACTATCGGTGCTGTTGGGGTGAATTTTTATGCTATAAATGAATTAAACAATAATAAAAAAGCCAAATATAACTGATTTTAAGCAACACTTTTAATCCATATCTCATGACCATAGCGAATAAAGGTCTTGGAGATGCTCAGAGCTCTTGCCTGTAAGAAAAGAAGTTGGGTGCATACTTGGATTTATATATTTGATACAGACTAAGTACCCACTTGATATTGTAGGGGAAGAAACTAGAAATGACACCAGAGGAAACCAATGGCATTACTCGGCACACAGCCATAGATTAGAAAGTCACATCTAAGAGGGAGTGCCCAGTATTGTGATATCAAATATGTGTATGGGAACATAAGAACGAGTCCATTACTGTTCCTCAGGTAAAGAGAAGCTTCTGCAACATGTTAAAAATAAACATGGGTAATATAACCTTCAGAAATATTCAGACAGCAATAAGACTGACATACTTCAGCTTTCTTCTGATGAGACTTGGTGGCAGGTAGATTTTTATTTTTCCCCCAAGTTGATAATTCAGGAGCATCTTGTTTCTGACATACACCTAGGTCATGCAAATCTTTTTAGACATCTGCCCCCAAATCCTGCACTGGTCTTCATTACGGCATCTCACAATTTGAGTCTTCAAACAAATCATCATCTGCTGTGGAAAGTACCAGCTGCAGCCATATTTCATTTGCAGAAAATACTGGCTCGGGCTCATCTTTAGCCACTAGCCTTTTCTGTTCTCAGATTTCAAAAGAAAAAGAAGTTAATTTTAGTAGCACTTGATTCAAGATACTAAGTTCTGAAAATCTGAAGATCACTCCAAATTCATGAAGGTCAGTATACTTCAACTCCACAAACTAAGAGAAGAGCCATTACAGATTTACTCCCCTAATCAACAGTAATTCAACAATAACATCCAACTACTTGAGGTTAGTTTAGTCCTGGGTGAATGCCACACACACACACACACAGAGTCTTTCCTCTCTAGAACAAAACACTGCCATGGCCACTCAGAACTTCAACAACGTGCTCCCTTTTCCACCTTGGCAATTAAGTCTTCCAGCCTCCATACAGTCTAATATTTTGATGACACTAAGGGCGTAAGTGACCATCATAGCAAGGGACTGACTCTAAGGAAACTAAAGGAAGTGCTCATTCATGATATCATCTATCATTCCTTGTAAACAGCTACTTGACACTTTCCATGAAGAAGGAGCTGTCTCAATTAAAAAAATCCAGACAAACCCCACACATGTTTACAGCTCAATGTTAATTGCTGAGAGCCAGTCAGCAATTTCCTTGTTCAAGTTAAATATTTAGAAATACTGATGATGAGTGCAGCTGTTCCAGACTCTAAAGTCTGTGCTCTGGTGATCAGTGCTGGCCCTCAAGCAAGGGACTGAGGATCCCGTCCTTGCTGTTCCTCAGACTTATAAAAGCAAGAAAAGATGGGAGGTCAGAGCACAAGCTATCTTACAACTGCTCTAGTTCAGATAACATCTGAATTCAGTAACATCTGACAGTGACATGCTTTTGATTCAGACATTCTAGCTAAATCTTAAACTGAATAAAGTGTAAAATTTCTCAAGTCACATTGAGTACTTATGTTCAGTAGACACAAAATACCTCCATTTTGAAGCAAAAAGAAATTGAAGACAATAAGCAGTGGTAGGACATGAATGACATTGCTCTGTTTTCCCCCATTGTGAAATTAAATCCCAAGAATCCTGGCTGACAAGCCAATCTAGACGTTGGAGCACACGGCCCCCTTTCCCCTGTGGAGCACCTTGCGAGGCAGTGTCCCAGAAAGAAGGGATCATCCTTATTCTTTCTCTGACGTATGGGAAGAAGACACTGCAGGGATATAAAACAATCAAAACCACAACTGCCACTGTAACAAAAACTAGGCAGTGTGCAGATCAGAGGTATTATGATACCTGTAAATCCAACGCTCCTTATGACCAGTGGTTCTGAAGCTGAAAAAAAGCTGGCAGAAGTGGAGGAGAAATAAAGATACAGATGAAGTTTCCCCAGGTATCCTGTATGTAATTTGGACTACCTATCCACAAGATGAAATAAAATCACATCATGATCTGTGCAAAGAAGGGTGGTCAGCCTCCTTCAGAGAACAAAAAGGCCTTTTAATTGAAGGAGAAATTTGCCTTTGTACATGTGGCTGTGTAAAACTAACTAACTAACTAACTAACTAACTAACTAACTAACTAACTAACTAACTAACTAACTAACTAACTAAGCCTGGTGAGTCTCTGTGGGTAATGAAATGCTCTCACTGCTGCCCACAAGATCAGAACAGCAGAGGCAGCAACAAGACCTTCTCCAGTTAAATCCAGCTAACAGAGCAATTCGAGTTGTTGTTTTGTGCTGTGCTAAGAAAACTTGAACGCCTGGAGAACGGACAGCTGGCAGAGCTACGGAAGACACAGAGGGAGAGAAGTGGGAAGGGCAGGAGGCAGCTGCAGGGCAAACTGCAGACACACAGCAGCTTTGGCAGGGACTGTGCCAGCAGATGTGTCACTGCTCAGCTTGGCTACAGCTGCCCCATGGAGAAGGAACATGGTGGGGGGAAACTGATAGACAAAATAGTGTAGAAAATCCTCAGCTCCCTCCCATTCTCCCTTCTCATCTTTAATTCTGTTACAGATGATGTGGAAACTTTATGCAAAACTGTTCAGATGCCCACACTAATTACGTCAAATTAGACAAGGCTGGAAAACATGGGAACATTCAAATTACACACTGTATTACAACCCTAAGCCTAAGCCTACTGCACTTTTTAGCAGAAAGTTGTTTAACAGAAAAAAAAAAAAACTAGTCAGAAACCACCTATCTAACTGGTTTAGCTTCTTTAAAACCACCAGGATTGCTTTTGTAGAAACACACAGAAAAGTTTCTTAGACTTTTGGAAATAATTCTTCCTGGCAGTCCATTTATGCTGTTTTGAGACAGCTTCTTCCCAGCTGCCTTTGACTCACTGCTCATTGAAGTTCTCCTGGGGTTTAATCCCAGCTTCCATGAAACACCAGAAAGGCAACCTGTCTCCTGCGATTTACAGAATGACAGTTGACAATTCTGTTCAACTTTGCATTATAAAAAAATCAAACAAAAACCTAATATGCCATGATTTAATTATGCCTGATTTACTTTTGCTTCAGAACAACCAGCAAAATCTCCCAGAAGTCACAAAACAGCAAAGCAGGACTCTGCTTTGCAGATACAAGGGTAACTCAGGTGTGGTTTATTTTTGCAAAGTTACCTTGGGAAGACCCAAAAAGCAGAACACAAAATAAAAACCACTAAATATCACTGCAATGGGAGCATAGTGAAGTGCTGATAGATAGATACAAAAATTTAACTAGCCTACTACATTCACAAGAACACACAACAGTGCCCTACCAAGGAGAGGCACTATTGTCTTCTCTGACAGACCATATTAAAAAAAACAATAGTTAAATAGTCTTCACAGCAGCATTTAGTCCAGCCAATCCTGGGAAGTATTAACAGAGAGTAACGTTATTTCTAAGTCATTTGGCAGCTTCCTTTATCCTAGACATGTAAATCAAGGCATGGTACCCACCAGAGCATTCCAGAACTGCAGGCAAACAATGCTTCCCATGCACACACCGGTCCCTTCCTTCCAGGACTCTCTGCCTTAGCTGCCAACCACCATCACACTCTCTCATTCAGAGCTGAGATTCACAATACAAACAGCTCAAACCACAAAGCAGTACCACCTTCCTTTTGTCCCAGAGCTGCAAGACTCCTTCAAAATCTGAAGTCAAGAGGTGGCAGAGGTAATACAAGACAAGAGGCTTCACAACCCAAGATGCTACAACCATTGTAGGAAATGATTATTACAAAATCTGTTTGGTGAAACCTGCTGGGGAAGAACTACAGCACTGGCTATTGTGGTACTGTGCTGCCTTGCATCAAATTACTGGCAGTCATTACACAACGATCCTGTCTTCCTGTGACCCCACTGATTACATTTGCCTTTACAAATAAATGGCCAACTGGAAAACTGGATGCCAGGCTGCTGACATCCCACTAACAATTATTAAAATAAATGAGGTCATGAGCACACTGCACAGCAAACCCAGGCATAACCTTGCCATGTAATAATGCAGTCACACTTCTCCTGCAGCACAAGAGTTTGCACAGAGGTTACAGGGGACTCAGCCCAAACCAAGTCAAAAACCTCAGACCACATTGCTTGAAGGTGGCTGAACCTTTTGCAGCTTAACCTCCATTTCCAGCAAAGACATATGAGACACGTCTGTTGTGGTTTTAATTTGACAGCACTTGATGAGCTGTTTTACTTGTGGTACTTCTCCATAGTGTGATTTGTTTCTTGGTGATCCTTGCAGAAGCCTTCGCAACCAGTAGAGGTTTCTCTGAGTTTTTTAACTTTTACACGTGTAGGATGTATAGGAATGACTTAGACAAAGGAGGAAACACAGACACACTTCCTAGTGGCCAGTAAGCAATTGCCTTGAGTAGAGATGGGAAGGGTGAACCTATCAAAGGAGGAAGGAAAGCCAAGCAGGCAGTTTCAAGAGCTGGAGGAGCTGTGACACTTGAAATTCTTATTTATTCGAGAAGGAAGGAGAAGCTAGACCTCCTGAGGCTCTCCCCAGTAGCAACGGGCAATTTCTTGCTGTTTTTTTTAAACACAAAAATTTGTCTTGGGGTAAGCTAAGTGACTCCTCGACATCCTTTACAAGATGCCGATAGTGAGCTGACTAAGGCACTACCTTCGGCAGTGGTCTCCACATGGAGCATCTTGAAACGGGCGGAATCCCGGCTCAGTTAGCTTTTATTTAACATTTATCTCCTTCTCGAACGGTGTGGCTGCCGGGGCTCTCTCTGTGGGTGCCCCCGCAGCACAAGCCCCCCGACGCCGAGCCCAGGCACGGAGCCGCCTCTGCGCTCTCTGAGCCCAGCCCAGCCCAGCCCCGGTAGCCATTTGCACCGAGTCCCCCTTAACCCGCCGCACACCGGCGCTCGGCCCGGCTCCCCGGCTGGCCCCGCGGCCCTCCCGGTAACGGCTGCGGGCCCTCCCGCCCTGCCCTGCCCCGCCCT
>VXBQ01005200.1:0-27963 GCA_013400175.1 Phainopepla nitens
GGGCAGGAAGGAGCGGGGTGAGCGGGGCCGCGAGCGGCGCGGGCCGGGCCGGGGCGGGGGGACCCGGGCGGCTCCTCACAGCTCCCGCTCTGCTCCCAGATAAGAAGAAGTCCAAGAAGCGCCATTACGATGACGACGAAGACGATGAGGACGAAGGTGCCGGGAAGGAGCCGCAGGAGGCGGTGCCCTCGGCGGCGGGGAAGCAGGTGGAGGAGAGCGGCACCAAGGTGGACGAGTACGGCGCCAAGGACTACCGGCTGCAGATGCCGCTGAAGGCCGACCACAGCTCGCGGCCGCTCTGGGTGGTGCGTGCGCGGGGCCGGGATCGCTGCGGGGTCAGGCGGGAGCCCAGGGCGGGCCGGAGTGTGTGCGGGTGGAGAGCCTGGGCTCGCCTGGGAGCGGGGTTTGATGCGCTTCGCGGCGGGTGCAGCCCCGGCCGTGCCCAGGGAATTGCTCCAGCCCCGGCAGCCTCCAGGCGGGGTCCCGGCTGCCGCGGGAGCGCTGCGGAGCGGGCAGCGCACAGCAGCACCTCAGCCGGGCGTCTCGGGGAGGGCTGTAGACCAGCGAGAGGGCTGATGACGCGAGAGGGATCTGTCGCTGCAGTGACACAGCAGCAGGGTTTGTATGTTGGAGAGAAACAGCTTTAAGACAGGCTGGCCTCATCTTCTGTAACTGGTGCAGTTTGTTTTCTCTGCCCTTTGAAGAGGACGTCAGCAAACTTGCCCAGGGTCTGGCCAGTGGTGCAGCATCTAGGGAAGAGGTGGTTTCCCAGCCAGCGTTTGCAGCAGTGCTGTGACACCCAAGTGCATTCATTCATTCATTCATTCATTCATTCATTCTGTGTACAATGAGCAAGGAGTTTTGTTGTTCCAGGGGAATGGGGCTGGAAGCTTGCCTTTATTCAAGCATTTTCTTTAGCATTAAAAAAGAAGGAATACTCCAGCATGTCATTCTGGAAAAGCTTTATCGATCTGGGTGTGGTTTATTCATAGTGGAAGGAACATGGCCAAATCCTGCCTGGACCGTTTTCAGAAGACAAAAGTTGCATGTTTATTCTTCTTGTTTTAACTTCATTATGAGATTCAGTTCAGCTAACAATGTTCAGCACTTGTTTTCAATTCTGCAGGCTCCCGATGGCCATATATTTTTGGAAGCCTTTTCTCCGGTTTACAAATACGCACAGGACTTTCTGGTTGCCATTGCTGAGCCTGTGTGCAGACCAACCCATATTCACGAATACAAGCTGACTGCTTACTCCCTGTACGCTGCTGTGAGTGTGGGCTTACAGACAAGTGACATCACTGAATATTTGCAGAAACTCAGCAAGACTGGTGTCCCGGATGGAATAATTCAGTTTATCAAGGTAAGGCTGTTTTACTGGCAGTGGAAATACATCTGTTTCTACTGAGCAATTCCTTTCCTGCTGCCTCTGTCTGATTGATTTATTATTTTTTAATCATTCATCACTTTTAACTGTCTCATTCCTCTGTCATTGTTCCAAGAGAGCTTTTTTCCCTATCTTTTCACATATGATATTGTTGCGCATGTACAATTTTCATAATATATCCTCTGTGAGATTTATAAAAAGAACATTTAAGTGTCTGTATAGATAATTTCAGCTAGTATGACTTGTCTGTAGGGGCAGTTTCCTCAGATTTGCTCTGAAGGAAAACTGAAAATGTGGGAAGCAATCTGTAATAGTGGGGCTGTAAGACAGCCTGCCTTATCCTGCGTGTTCTTACAGTCTTGGAAACAGTTTGGAATTAGGTATAAAAATTGAGTATCTGTGCCTGATCTCCTGTGTGAGATCATGTGAGCATCTTCTGAAAATACCTTTTCAGGTTGGTTCCATGAGCATAACAGCAGTGCAAGTAAATGTTTTGTGGTAAGGTTCTTCCCCACAGAGACCGAAAGCCATTGCAGTGTTTGGTCCTAAACAAGGAATCTCTCTTTTGCATGTTCCTAATGACTGCTCTCTTTGTAGCTGTGCACTGTCAGCTATGGGAAGGTGAAGCTGGTTCTGAAACATAACAGGTGAGTGGCCTCTTCCTTAGCTCTTGTGGCAGGAAGCCCTGCAAATACACACCTGAGTGTGAGTGAGTGAGTGCTCTCAGGAGCTCTGGAGTCTCACAGCTGCCAGCTGAGTGTAACAGCTTTCAGGTATCACTTTTACAGCTTTTGCAAGTATTTAATACATTAGCTGATGAATTGTGTTTGGCTGTCTTCAGCTAGCACTGGTTGTCATCACATTTTTAAAAGTAGGTTGCAAATTTGATTTTGTAGCTTGTTTCTTTATTGCTTGAACTTGCAATGTGTCTTTGAGATTTTCAAATTATTTGGGAAAGATAAGCAAATCCGGTGGCAAGAGGTTGGGTGCTTGTGTATGTGTTGAATCTGATTTGTTTTAAAGCTAGAAGATAATGCTGGAAGGGGCCTGGAGAAGTCAGTGCATATTTTAACTGTGATCTCCAACCAGCATCATCGTTGAGGAATCTCCAGGATGCATTAGTTCTAAACTTTTAGGTGATTTCTGTTTTGGAAGTTTGGGATTTTGTCTTTTGGGCTTTTCTGGTGCTGTGGACAGGGCTTGAAAACACCACATCAGGCATTTTCACAAACTCAGTTCAGTCTCAAAACAATTTACTTCCCTTGTGTGGGCAATACAAATATAAACACAAATAAGACGTGTATGTGAGAGGTCTGTGTGGGCATTTCTGCATTTCTGCTGGAGTTTGCCGCTTGTTACGTTAGAGAACGTTTGAGTAAGATGGAGGGATGACTGCACAGTACATGATGCTTTTGGTGTGAGGCATCTTTTAAAAGTTTTGGTTGCCACAGTGTCTTTGTTTTTAAATTAGCAGCCCAAGATTGGATGCTTGAGCGTGCATCTGGGACAGCTATGCATTTAAGTGTCTATGCTGCTCTTCCTGTGAGTTATTCAGTTGATGAGTTCATAAAAATGTCTTCCTTTATTCTTTAATTTTAGGTATTTTGTGGAAAGTACCCACCCTGATGTCATTCAGCAGCTGCTGCAAGACCATGTAATTAAAGAATGTCGCCTGAGAAATGCTGAGGGTGAAGAGACAGAGCTCATTACAGAGACATTCACAAGTAAATCAGCGGTATGTCCAGCCATATTCTAAAATTACTGCAGTGACTATAGGTAAACTCTTGAGTAGTTTGGAGTTGCTATCATTTGTTGTATCAGCTTCATTCTGCCAGCAACAAACTCTGCCTCTTTAGTGAGCCCAAAATTGGAGGAAAAAGGGGAGCCAGAGTGTGTCTCTAATGAAACCTTTGGTGAAAATTCATGTTCCTCTATTTCAGATTTCCAAATCCAGTGAAGGTGGCCTTGGTCCATCAACTTCACAGGGGACAGATGCTCAGAATAAGCCAGATGTCCCAGCTGACTTATTTGAGTTTTATGAACAGATGGACAAGGATGAGGAGGAGGAGGAGGAAACGCAGACGGTGTCCTTTGAAGTCAAGCAGGTATGAATACTGCACGGAAGCACATGAGCATGAGAACTTGCTAGGAAGTACTGTGGCTCTTTGTTTGGTGGAGGAGATCACTGGAAGTCATTGACATTTCTTTACTTTTGCCTTCCGAAGTTTAGAATCTTCGAGGGTGACAGTCTGGGTGTTCCATCCCAGCCTGCAGAGCTCAGTGCTCCCAGGCCAGAGAGGCTTCAGGGACTCAGGGAGATTCCCATCACGTGTTGCTGAGTATTACTCAGTGCAAGATGAGAATTCAGTGGAGGGCTGCTTTCAGAGAGCTTTTTTTTTCTCCCTTTTTTGCCCTCCTGCTTTTGTTTTGTAATTCATGGTTGCAGAAGGAGCTCCCTTCTTGGTGGTTTGAATTTCGTCACTTGAGAAGGGGAGCTGGAGGTTGGAGCATGGTCTTTGCTTGGCCTTCAGAGAGCTTCCGTAGAACTTCTCAAGTTGTTTTTGGACTTGGTGATTCTAATCATGCCTTAGTGGGGGAAATAGGAATTTTAAAAAGGATAACTTAGTAGCGGTTTTGTTTATTTGAAAAAAGACAACCCAAACCAACAACCTCAGCCTGTCGTTGTCTTGGAATAACTTCCATACAGGCTGTGGAGGTTTTCAGGGTAACAGATGTGCAGCTTTGTCTAACATAGAGAACTTTTTGTGTCTATTACTGAGCTCTTTTTTTGCAGGACTTCAGGCTATAGTTTAGTCATTGCTGGGTAAGCAGCAATTTGAGCTGAATGTCTCATGTTCTTCCATCTGCCTAAAGAAACCTCTCTAATATTAACTGTCATTCAAAATGTTTAGAGGGGTGGAGTAGTCAAAGGTAAAGTTCTCAGAATAAATTTTAGCTCTTGCAGACTTCATAAGCATAAAAAAATAAATGTAACTTCATTTGGTACTATGTAACCTATTTGTTTTTAGGGGAAAAGATGTTAATTCAGATGTGGAGAATTTATCAATTGAAGCTTTGTTTCCTCTTCAGGAGATGATTGAAGAACTTCAGAAGCGTTGTATCCATTTGGAATACCCCTTGCTGGCAGAATATGATTTCAGAAATGATTCTGTGAATCCTGATATCAATATAGACCTGAAACCTACTGCAGTCCTCAGGCCCTATCAAGAGAAAAGCCTAAGGAAGATGTTTGGGAATGGACGAGCCAGGTCTGGTGTTATTGTCTTGCCATGTGGTAGGTTTCTGTATTGGTTCTTAGACAATTTGTTCTTTATTTGCCTGTAGTAAAGAGAATTCCAAAGATGACAGCTGCCTGGATTTCAGACAGCAGCAGGGACTGTTCTGTTCCCAGTGTGCAGAGTCCTGGTGGTTTTTATTGAGCTGGTGGTGAGGCTGTGCTGAGGGAGAGCCAGTTCACAGAGCTGTCAGTGTCCTGGCAGGGTCTGAGGAGCAGCTGTGGTACCTTCACACTGGCAGTCGTGCTTCCACTGTGCCTCCTGCCACCTCTGCTCATCTTCCTGGGAAATGTAAAGCTGCTGGCATTGGAATTTGTTCCTTGGTTGGGAATAGGGAAACTGGGAGGAGCTGGGAATACAAAGGTGGCATAAAGAGGCATCCAAGGAAGAAAGGAGCTTGTGTGCTGGGCAGGAGAGTTTGAGGAAGAAATGAGGAACATGCTGACTGAGACAGCCTACAGAAAACAGGGGAAAAAGGAGCAAACAGACTGTGTGCCAGTGTCCTCAGTATTGGGGGAGGAGGAGGCACATGGGACATATGACAAGGGCCTGAGAGTGTATAAGGGTGCTGGGAGAAGTGTGAAGGATGGGAAGATTTAAGGACTTGCTTTGTGGAAGAATGTGGTGACTGGCAGAGAGGAATAGAGTACCCTTAGGGAAGCTTTCTGTAGCCACCTGTAATTAAACATTCTTCTGAAATTAAAAAGCACTAAAATAATTGCTTCTAATTGTCAAAGCCATTGTTTACAATTATTTTCTTGAGGAGGTACAGTTGTGTCCTGTAGACAGTCCAGCTGTATTTTTAAGAAGCGAATACTTGATCTCTTTGAGACTATTGTAGCAAAGAAACAACAAAGAAATTTGCATGATTTCATATCCTCTCACTGTTTTCTTTTGCTCTTCTGTTTTGTTTTCCTCCTACTCCAGTGGTATCTGAGAGATGACTAATGAGTGTCACTCCTCCTGCCCTGCAGGTGCTGGCAAGTCTCTGGTGGGAGTGACAGCGGCGTGCACGGTGCGCAAGCGGTGCCTGGTGCTCGGGAACTCGGCCGTGTCTGTGGAGCAGTGGAAGGCCCAGTTCAAGATGTGGTCCACCATCGACGACAGCCAGATCTGTCGCTTCACCTCTGATGCCAAGGACAAGCCCATTGGCTGTTCTGTTGCCATCAGCACGTATTCCATGTTGGGGCACACGACAAAAAGGTCTTGGGAAGCAGAAAGAGTAATGGAGTGGCTTAAAAGTCAAGAGTGGGGCCTTATGATACTGGATGAAGTCCATACCATCCCTGGTAAGGAAAAGGGGTGCAAACCTTCCATGTTGCACACATTTTTAATGTCCTGTTCTTGTAGATATGTGGGGTTTTTTTTGCTTTTCTTCTCCTGATTAATGTAGTGAGTAAACCCATGGCTCAGGATTTTGAGACAAGTAAACTGCATTGTTTTACTTTTTTCCCCACTGATACTACATAGTTTAGCTGATCACTAGTTTTCTGAAACTCTTCAAATTAGACACTGTTTTCTGTAATAGCAGTGCAAAGTACAAGTTCCTCCTTGTAGGTTGATAAAATGCTCTTGAAATACCTGAGTTACATTTGCATAATTTTGATGTAGACATATTTGAACGGGAGAGGAATTCATCTGCCTTCTTTTAGATGCAGTGGCACTGCAGGCCAGCTTTTAATATCTATGAGTAACTATAGTGATTAACATCCAGAAGTAACTGTTGTCTTTGAAATTGCCAGGTAACTGAGATCTGTACTCCGGAAAGCAATAGTGTACTATTCAAGTGTCTGTGGACTAATCTTGGCTAAAAAAACCACTCAAGATTCTGTTAGCTGTTCTTCCTTATTCTTATTTGAATATATTTTGGTGTCTGCAGAAGTAATGGATTTCAAAAGTAGACCTTGGTGATTAATTGCCATTTTATCAAAGTAGCATAGTGCTGGCACTGTTCTGTCACTTTTATTCTTGCTTGATTTCATAGAAATGAAGGTACAGCAACTCCTCTGTGATCTCTAGCAGTACTAAAGATGAGGGATTCTGCCATATCCTGCAAGTCCTGAATGTGGCAGTCAGCCAAGAGTCCGTGTGTCCTAGTTCTTGGTAGGAAGTAATAGAGACCCAAACCAAGCCATGTAACCTCTGAATATATTAATTTTCTCTTAGGGAATGGGAAATAATAAACATGCCAGAAGGTTTACTGGGGTTTTCAGAGTACACTTGACAATACAAAGTAAAGCTGCAATCACTGTGAAGTTTTGCTGTAACACAGATTTGTTAGGAGTGTGTGTGTAGTGGGGTACAATTTCCCAATGCTGTGCTTGTCTTATGTTCAGGAGTTGATGGAAATATCTTTTAAAGTTGCAGTATTTATCTTCTAAAACCATTCAGGAAAGTTAACAAAAAATTTGTCTTGGATTTCTTAGCAAAAATGTTCAGACGTGTGCTCACTATTGTACAAGCTCACTGTAAACTGGGGCTGACTGCTACCCTGGTCAGAGAAGATGATAAAATTGTTGACCTGAACTTCCTGATCGGACCAAAGCTCTATGAAGCCAACTGGATGGAGCTGCAGAACAGTGGCTACATTGCTAAAGTCCAGTGTGCTGAGGTGATGCTCTGCTTTTTTGGTACTATTAGTGTTTATTTAGTGTGCTTATGAAGTTGAGAAAAATTCTTGCAGCTTTTATAACAAAGAAGGATAGTAGAAATTTTAAAACATATAAGAAAACACCTGCTTATTTCAAGCCTGAATGTATGAGGGTGAAACTTGAAAAGTAGGACTGGATCTCACCATTCTTTCCAGTATAAAGGTGTGACCTCTGCTCTTTCCAGCATATGGATGAGAGGTAATCTGGTATCAAAAGAAGTGGAAATCTTTCACACAGATGCATTAGAATGTTAAAGTAATCTTTCTGGAAAGCCTAATTCAATGTATTGTCTCTGATAATTGACGTGGAAGATACCTAGGGAAGAGTATAACTTTCTCCAAGCTCTCCATTATTTACAAGGTTTCCATGTAAGTGTTAGAGGATTGCTTTTTCACGAACTTATTTGGTCTCCTGTTGAATGGAAGTAAAGTTTTAGCAGCTGCAATGTGTTATGGTAGAGTTCTACAAAGGTTTCTTGTTTGTTTGGGTTTGGTTTTTTTTGGTTTTTTTTTTTTTTTTTTTCTCTGTTTTTTTGTGGCGTGTGTCTGTCTTTGTTTGCTGGTTTGGGGTATTTTTTTGTCTTATTGTTACTGTTGTGGTGGTTTATTTTATCCTGTCTTGCTAATTTCATGCAATTCTCCCTAGCTCTGGTACTGGAATAAAAGATGCAAATGCAGGTCAGCTGTTCTCCTTTTGAACACTGTGCAAACTGGAGGTTGTAGAAGGAAAAAGCCCCACTGTTTTGAGCTCGTAGAATGCAAGTGAAAGGCCCCTAGAAAATAACTTTTGAAGGGAGACTAACCAGTCCTCAAATTCAGATTTGCATTTAGGCACTTTTGTTAGTTCTGCTGTGCACGCAAAATTCTGAGTACCTGAACTGCTCTTTAGTCTTTGAAAAGTGAAGCATGGGCTACCTTTTGTTCTGAACATGGGAAAATTGTGCAAGCTTATATTCCAGTGTTTTGAACTAACATTTGATGACTTTACCAAAAGCAAAGAATAAAAAAAGCCCATTGTTGAGTCCAATATGCACACAACTGCTTTGCACATTTGTTTGGATTTCCTTGAGGAGTAGCATCATTAATCAAGTTGGTTTATTCCCCTCAGCCAGGAAAGGTGTCTGGGTTGCTCTTTAAGTGCAGTTCTTCCAGAGGACAGAGAGAGCAGTGCTGGTGTCTCATAGGGCAGGTCATCATTGTTGCAGGTGTTGCTCTTTCACTGCTCTAAAAGAGAATGAGCAGCACGGTTTAAAAAGTTACACAAAGTTTTAAAAGAGACAACAAACCTGTTCTTTACCTCTTCTTTCAGAGTTTTGTAATTTACCAATAATCCCTTTCTGAGCAGCCATACTAAGTCTTTGGATTGGAGTGCCTGTCTTGCAAAATGTAGAAGTGAAAATATCATTGGGGTGAGAAGTAGATCTTTCCCATTTCCTAATCCAGAAGAGAATACAAATACAAAATACATATGTGTGCCATGTAGTCAGAGCCACTGAGCAATAGATGAAATTTTTTACTGCAGTCAAATATTCAGTATTTGTGTCTCATTGTCACTTTGATGTAATTGTCTTCTGATTCAAGAGTTTTGAGTCTTTCATGTAGACAGCACACAATAACAACAGAGCCTATTCAGAGCATTAATTTATTTTTAATATAGTCAAAGTGTAATAAAAGCATCATCTGACATTTAACTCACTAGAAAAAATATTTTGAAACAAAAAATTAGGTCTTATCAGTACAGAACAATTCATGTTGTTGAAATAAGCGCCTGTAAATTGTCATTAACTTCCTTAGCTGAATGGTGGTTACAAAAGGCTTTTCTCTGCGGCACTTTGTTTATTTCTGTTGTGCAATGGATATGAGGGAATAACCCATGTACAGCAGAGTGAATGTTTCCTAAATTATATGCCCTGTGGATAGTGTCAGATGTTATCAATAGTGTCACTTCATTGGCTTAAACTTCATAATTTCTTCTTTTTTTCATGCTACAGTAGAAAAAATAAGCCGAGACTTATTGAAGTACTGTGGTTGTTATTTACATAATAGAACAATTGCTTAGGTATCCTGGGGTGACGTTATTGTCTGTTGAAAACTTCTAATCAATCCTAGTGTTTTGGAAGTTTTAGATTCAATAGGTCTTAAAATAAAGATCACTCCTTTGTGGATATATGAAGAAAGATGGGTGAATTTGTTCTGTAATGGAGACAAAATGTGTTTCAGCTTTCAGAATATGAATGAAAATCAGTCTTTATGGGAAAAAGCTTTGACTGCTGTGCAAGGGAGCCTACACAGACAGTTTGTTCCCTTAATTACTGCTTTGTAAAAAGTAGTGGCATTCAGTAAATTATTTAAGTGTGAACATAAAGTCTTTCAGTCTTGTTCCAGTCCCACTGCCTATTTCTGTCATGGATCTCAGCGCCAAAGCATTTTGGAAAAACAGATCTTAGCAGTGCAGTTGACTTCACTGACTGGTAGCTTTCATTTTGGTACAGCAATGACTGTGTTAAAATCTGTGACCCGGACTATACAGAAAGTCCTAATGCATTACCATCCCCCAGTATCTTTTCAATTCCCACTGAGATTGAACAAGTAAATAACAGAGTGCTCCTTTGTTTGTGCGTGTGTTTTTTCTAATTGTAGGTCTGGTGCCCGATGTCACCTGAATTTTACAGAGAATATGTAGCTATTAAAACAAAGAAAAGGATACTGCTGTACACCATGAACCCAAATAAATTCAGAGCCTGTCAGTTCCTGATTAAGTTTCATGAGCGACGGAATGATAAAATCATCGTCTTTGCTGACAATGTGTTTGCACTGAAGGAATATGCAGTCAGACTTGGGAAGTAAGTGTTCACAACCAATGATGGCACTGTTGTTTTCCTCCTTCCCTGACAGTTTCCTTGCAATCTCACAGCTTTCAGTAGTCTTTAATATTTTTTGTAATGCTGTAAACTCTAGTCCTCCTGCATAAAAAGCTCAGGAGGGTATTTTTGGATGGACTTTATTGGCACTGCAAAATGATTGCGATGTTTGAAAAGAGTCTGTGTTTAGCATTTGTTTCAGAAAAGTTTACATCCAGAATTTTGTGAAAGATTTAGTATTTTTATTGTATTTGATTTTATTTTAATTAGTAAAAGCCAGTGGAAAAATGAGGGACTTTCAGAAATACCACTAGAACTGTTTCTTTAATGAATGGTAGCTTCCCCTGTCTCTCTGAAACAAAGATTTTCAAATACGTACTCTCTGGATCTTTCAAGACGTTCTGAGACCCAGGGCCGCCTTCTTCAGGTTCTCAAAAGGTCTTACCCTTGTCTAAAAATCTAAGACAAGCTTTTTTGGGATCTGTGCTGTACTAGTGCACTACCTAGAACTGCAGTAATTGCTATAAACTAAAGGACGTTTCTCCCTTGAGCTCCTTGGTTACCTTAAATGACTGCAACATGAGTGCAGGGTGTAATGAGGGGTCAGCATCAGTCTATTGGTAGGATTTGGGGAGGGACAGGGAGAGTTTGTCAGGGTCGGGCGTAGAGCGATTACTGGGAAACATAGCCATGTAAGCTGGCCTCATCCTTTCTTTGACAAGCTCAGATAATGCCTTGCTTGCTGGAAGCTGTGGGGCCTTTTGATGATTTCATGTCTAGGAATTTCAGCAGTGCTTCTTAGCAAAACCACAAACAAGCCTTACACTTTCCCAAATTCATGATCAGTTCTGACTGCAGTTTAAGGGGCCGTGTTGTGCTGGCATGCTGTAACATCAAATGGCAAGCAGAGCTAATGGCGCTGGATGAATTCCAACACCCGTGGTCTCTTTCATCATTTTTTTAATCTGTCTGGACAGAGATTAGCTGTAATGATGCCTCTGGAATGTCTCTAGCAGTGTTCAGTGCTCCACAGACAAAGCCTTTAGCACGGGCGATGCTGGGAGGGAGGGATGCTACAGAGCACAGCAGTTGTCAGTGTGGTAGATCCTGTGGAAGTGTGGCAGGAAAACCAGTTGAAGAAACAGTAGGTGGCCCCTTTTTATATTCTGGAGTGAATTCTGTGTTTCTCACATCATTTGTGGAACTCCAGGTTATCTAACTGTCACCCTTAGAAAGAAAGGAGGCTTGCGGTGCTGGGCAAAGGTGAGGGAGCCTTTGTTTTAACCGGAGAGTTTTGTGTCGGTTGGCTGTGAGCAGGCTAAACCGAAGGGAGCTGATATTTTGTGCGGGGCAGGAATTGAGTGTGTGGAGGAGAGCACAGCCCAGTGGGTAGGGCAGGGTGCTGTGGCTGCGTGCCCAGCAGGGGTGCACTAACCCTGCCCTTCTCATGGCCTGAGGGAAGCGTGCAGAGCCTGGCTGGGCTCCCACGTGGAGGGGGGAGGTGGCCACGGCCCGGCTGCCTCTGCTGGCTCCCGCTTAACCCCCTTGCCCTTGGTAGTGGGGAGCCATCAGGGAAAGACCATGCACATGACAGGAATTACCTTGACTGCAGTTTTTGCGGCCAGAGAATCCAAATTTGCTTGGCCAGCTTTCCCTCTGCCATGGGTCTGTCATCCAGCATAGCATAGCTCGTGTACTGACTGGCTTTGCTGGTGTTAGGAATATGTTTAAGTCACTGTTTCTGAAGGACTGTGCCTCTGTGGTTTTGTCAATTATGTCAGTTAATGGGAAAGGAACCTATCTTTGCCAATCACTCTAATGTCTTTTTGCAGTGAGGAAAATGAGTCATTAAAAAAAGAATCCATTTAGCAGTTAATGTTCTAGATTCAGAAAAGTACTCGGGAATGCCAGTGAGTCACTGTCAAGTAGGATCTGGGCAAGTTAAAATGAAGGATTGATAGCCAGGAGTTCAGGATTATTCTGTTCTTAATACAAAATGTGTTTGAATGCCTACTTGGTGGTCTTAAGGAAAGGAAGGCTCAAAAATGCTTTAGCTACAGTTTAAATCTGCCGTTTAACTTCACAATTTAAATACTATGTGAAATTTAAAATAAGACTTAAGATGTTACTGAATGCTATTAATTGGATAATGACAGTGTTTTTTCAGAGTTGATTCATTTGCCACTTTCATTTTTTAGCTGTTTTTTTTCTAAAAGTCTGCTTAAATACACTAAATAGAAGAATTAGATTAAAGATGACTAGGATTGTTTGGTAAAAAAACCTAGAATAAAGTTTATAGTAAAGAAAGCAAGAAGAGCCAGTGCACAGGGATTAGTTGACAAGAATAGAAAACCTTAGTCCTATGCACTGCCAGGTTTATGTTCAGCTACCACTCGTGTATGTGCAAGACCAAGTGGAAAATTTGAGCTTGGTTCCTTGTGTTAGAAATAATTTATGGAAATGTGAACAAAACAGTAATTGGAAAACTTAACTCCTGTTGTTTGGAGATGCTTGGTAACCATCATTTTGAAAAGTAGTACCACAGATGACAAAGCAGTGGCAGTGCTATCCTGCATGCAGCTCACGGGTTTTGCATGGGCTTTGCTCTTTTTAGCTTTTCGATTTTGTAACTCTACTTAGGCAGAAATAAAACAGCCAGACACTGGAAAATTCCTAGCAGTCTAAGTTACTCATGAAGTCTGTGAGTGACTGAGAGCTTTGTGAGCCTTTGGGATTGAGACATTAAATGTTCCGTGTAATTCATTGTCCGACATTAGAAACCATAGGTGAAATACCACTGTGAGCTGCTATGAAATGTTTGAGGCCTTTTTCTCATTTCAGGAGGCTCAGAAGGTATTAGAAGGGGTGAGAGGTTAGCTTTAAAAGCAAAAATAATTTTCCCAGAACAACACCCTGCAGCCCATTTGTGACACCCAGCGTATCCTTGATAGAGAATCCTCTATTTCCAAGTGTTTAAACAGGAAGCAAAGGTTGCAGCTGTAAATGTGCTAACTCAGTACATTTAAGGAAAAAAAAATCTCTTTAACAGCTGCCTTCAGTCTTTCATGTAGGCTTAGCAAATGTATTCAGTCTGTTGATGTACAGCTTCATTGGTGCACGTAATTGCAAAACATTTGTAACTGTCAGAATTTCTTTCTGGCTGACTAGGTTACTGCTGAGGGTTCCACAACCCCCTGGGCAGCTGACATGAAGAGCCAAACAAGCTAAAAGTAAACTGAAATCTGTACCAAAATCTGGTTTGTTTTCATATCTGCTCAAATGTGTCCTGCGCTCCCTGCCATGGTACCTCATAAGAAATGAGTGAGAAATCTTGAATTTATTTCATTTGTATATGTTGTGTTCTTTTCAGACCCTATATCTATGGTCCTACTGCACAGGGGGAAAGAATGCAAATTCTACAAAACTTCAAGCACAATCCAAAAATCAACACTATTTTCATTTCCAAGGTGAGGGAGTACATTCACTGTGTCCTTGTGCCTGTCTTTGGAGTAAACTTAAAGAGTCAGCTGCACATGCATGGTGTACATTTGACACCTTCGTTTCACAGCTCACAAAGCAAGCTGTGCTTTGTATTCAGTGTTGGCTGGGGAAATGTGGAAATAAGAGACAGCTCAGAGGGTGCTGCTCTGTTGCAGGTAGGGGACACGTCCTTCGATCTGCCAGAAGCCAATGTTCTCATTCAGATTTCCTCCCATGGTGGCTCACGAAGGCAGGAGGCTCAAAGGCTGGGACGAGTGCTGAGAGCCAAAAAAGGTAAAGCAGGTGGTGGTTGGGCTCTGGGCCTCGGATCATAGCAACCTAGAGCAGGAGAAACTGGATGTTCATGAGCTTTCTTTATACTTGCATTATGTTCTAGTCAAAGAGAATGTACCTGTATGCCAATGAATGAAAATGAAGCATCTTCTGGGTCAGTAAACTTAGTGATGAGAAAGCTTCTAAAGGACAAAAAAAGCTGAAAGAAAACCGATTTTCTGGTTTTTGGCAGTTCTCTTTTTCATTCCTTGATATTTTCTTCAATATGAAATTGTTTGTGAAGAGTCATGGTATTATTCTAAGAAGCAAGCCTCTAGAAATTACATTTTTGATACTGTAGATTGTTTGCTTTTAAAAATTGGATTTGGTTTTTGACTAGTGTGTTTTTGTAAAACATGGCCAAAGGATTTTTTTTTTCATTTAGAACAATTACTCTTAAAATACTTTCCACTTGGACTTAAGCTCTGCACACAATTATTTTATGTGCAGTTTGTGCTTGTTACAGGTAAGGCTTTGTTTGAAAATGCAGACAAACCGGATGTTAGGGATTTGACAAAGTCTTAGTGAAACCCTGGGTTTTGAGAAAGAATCCTATTACCAGAGTAAGAGATCTTAAGGACTGTTAGTGTATAAAAATCTTATACACAGCCTGGTATATGCTGTTCTTCAGATAGTGCTATGAATTCTTAGTAAGTATTGTTGTTTCACTGTTTTAATTCAAAAACACTGAAAACTCTAGTTCACATGGATAAAACTCTTCCTTTGTCTTTTTCTGTTGAACTTTTTTGACATGCACTGCAGTCCTTGCTCTTGGCTTTTCACTTCTTGACGTAGTAGACTTAAAAACAAATTTATCTTTCACCTTACCTAGCAGAATAAAGCATCAGATTCTTCTTAGAGCGCCTGTATGATTGTGTTAGTCTACATTTCCTTTTCTGGTTTTGTCTTTTCACCTATCCTCAAGTTATTAAGAACTAAAGCAGGAGTTCCCATGCTGTGTCAGTCAGTTTATGCAAGGTCTGGGTGCAGCTATGCAATGCAAATAGTTTTTGTGGGGACAAGTTACCTAAATACCTGTTTTCAGTATTTATTCCGTGGTAGTTCTTTGTTGCACTGTTCCAAATGAAACTAATCACTGAGTGCTTTTGTCTCCTAGGCATGGTTGCAGAGGAATACAATGCCTTTTTTTATTCCCTTGTATCCCAAGATACTCAGGAAATGGCATATTCAACAAAACGGCAACGGTTTCTTGTAGATCAAGGTTATAGCTTCAAGGTAACTTGTTCCTTCTATTTATTATGCTTGAGGCCTAAGAATGTAATTTTATATTGTTTAATGTTAGTATTCCGTCCAATACCAGAGAATTCCGGTTGTGGAATGCATTAATGAAGGTTTTTCTTGCAAGCGAGAACTGCTCCATTATTGTTTTATCATCTGAATTATTGTCAGGGCAGATACAAGAAGCTTTGTGCAGTTTCTAGGAGGGTAAATGTGACTTCCAACCAGGCACCCTGCAGAGTGCATGTGCCTTGGTGTTGGTTTGTGTTTGTGCTGTTCTGCTGTCCATCTGTGCAGGCCTCCCATTTTACAGTACCACACTGGCGCTGCATAAAGCAATGTTGGGTGTTGTCAGAGTGGGCAGCAGCAATTTAGATAACTTGCAAAACTTAGGAAGTGACAGTTTCCAAAGAGCTCCAGTCTCAGACCAGTGTTTATTTCACTATGTCATCTTCTTCCAAACATAACCGAAGCTCCTCTATATCATAGATTACATGGTGTATCTCATTTATTTTTTTTTTAATGCATGGATTGCCCTGTATGCTCATCTGTTCAGCTGTAAAGGCAGCAGAGTATCATGATAGCTCTTGAGTTTAGGTGAATTATTCCTTTGAAGAACTGGAGCTTACTGCTCTGATTAGAAGCCTTCCCAATGAGAAGCAGTGCTGAGGAGAATGAAAAATAAGGCTCCCATATCTGGCTGTTCAAGAGCTTGTCTGTGTGAGGCACCAGTATGGGCCATCCCCCTGAACTGCTGGGCTGGAGCAAATCACTGCTCTGGAAAGAGCAGCCCATTAAAGAGCTCTTTTGAAACAGACCTGTCATTGTCTTATAGGTGAAAACTTTGTTTTCCCTTTGTGTTTCAGCAAAGTTGTAGGTCTGTACTAAGCTGCAAATAATTACAGCAAATGCATCTGTGTGGCTATAGCCAGGAAGATTAGAGCTATCCCTTGACTTACATTTGAATGCCCTGGATTCTAGAACTAAGAAAGAGGTTAAAATAGAGGGATTTCATTTTGCAGGGAAGGAGCTGTAAGTCCTAGGAGCTTTGGTGTAATGTGGGACAAAAGCAGTGCGAGTGGCCAGCTGAGTATCTGGAGCAGCATTTTTGCTGACCAGTACTGGAATGTTCTTTATTTGCAGATTAGAAACAAAACATTAGAATATCTATTTTCTTCTGTTTGCCAAACTTAGTCATAGCTGGCATCAAAGAATAATAGGGCTGAAAGAAACTTCCAAGAAAACATCTTTTGTGTTTCTTCATTCCAAGCAAGGATGAACTATGTGTATGCCATTCCCAGTAGATGTCTGCCTTCTTAGTATTCCAAATATGGAGACTCTACCTCTTCTTTAGGTAATTATTTCTGTGCTAATGTCCTGTCCTTCAGAGTTTGTGTTCCTAAATACCTAAAAATTCATTAGTAGTTTAAAAGGGTAACAGTTTCCACTTTTTTGTTTAGGACTTACTTTCTTCTTTCCATCTCTCAATAGCTTAATTCTCTGCCTTTCATCAAAAAGAGAACTGGAGTAATATGTTTTTGCTAAATCCACATATCTTGTCTTTGCTTCTTAAAGACAAGATATGTGGATTTAGCATATTATTACACTGATTACAGTCCACTGCTTGGAGTGTACTGCTAGTTGGATTTTTTTTGGTTAGCTAACCAGTTGCCTTTGCTACTGTATTGTATTTTTATTTAGAGACCAAATGCAGGATATACTAAATTTTAAACCAGTAGCAGAACAACTCTGTATATTAAAGAATTGGGGGTAACTTTTAAACAGAGCATCGGTTGGACAGTTTAAAAGATGATGCAGTGGGAATTCTTTCCATTCTATGAATAATGCTAGCACTGTTTTGCAACCAGAGCTGGAAACAGGCAAATGCAATTTAAAATGGATTTTTGTGACTCCTTTTTCTTTATTTTTGAGATGACCATAGCACATACCCCCCCTAAATAAACAAGAAGGGTTACCGTAGTGTTCTTTTAGCCATGGAGGACTGATCCCTTCCATGAATGGATTCTTCAGGCTTGGACATTTTCTCAGGAAAATATACTTTTTCAAACTAGAAATACCCACAAATAACAGCCCACAGCATTGATTATTCATTCCAGTGTTTTCCTACCCCATTTTTAAAAAATGGTACTTGGCAGCTAATATGGATTTCTTTTGCCTTAAACTTTATTTACAGTGTTTTTGTGATCTGCTCCATCCCAGACTGCTGAGGTAATTAGTTTCTAATTGTATTGACTCAGGAGGTAAACAGAAAAGATGAGAAGGGAAAAGACTTACATCATCAATGGTTGAATTAGAACGTCTTTCTCAGAACCATGTCAAGTTGGGAACAGTGGGAAAACTGATTATGTATAAGCATATGCTTACAAAAAAAACCATTTAATTAAAGGGAAAATTCCTGTGAAATTTTAAACATACCTCTGGTTAAGAAAGTAAACTGGCTGTTGCAAAGCTTTGTAACAGAAGCTTGAGATCTTTCCAGCTCTTCAGAAGAGGAGGTTTGTCAGCTGGTGGAGTCCATGGCACTGCACTGCCAGTAGGTCACACGTGCCCTGCACCCACAGTTACCAGATGAGTTACTGAGAATTCCAAGAACAAACCTAACTGAAGTTACCCAGTGTTTAAGTACTCCAGGACTGGAAGAATCCTTTTGCTTTGTGACTGATGCTGTGTTGCAGGTTGCTGCACTGTCTCAAAACAGCTGTACATCTCAGTTTGTTAGGGCTTTTTCCCCGTTGTCCTGAATGCTTCTTGCTAAAATTCTACATCTCTGCAGAGCGAGTGGATTATTTTTGTTAAATATAAAATAGTGGTTCTTAAACTAGACAAATCTAGAGCCTACAGCATGACACTAATCTTGCAGTAAGTTGAATATATCTCTGAGTTATAGGTGCTTTGGTCAGGTTCTTTGTCAAGCTGGCATAAACAATGTTTAGCTGACATGCTCTGCCCAGAGCTTTTCTTTCTTCTTTTCCTTTCCCCCTCTCCCCCCGCCCCCCAAAGATTTGTCTTTTGCATTTCCAGCTAGAATATTACAAGAGATGTGTGTGTGTGTACACTTAGCAAGATTTTTTTATGTATCTGTGCTATCTGTAGTGTGGAGTTGTTCCAACCATTAATAAAAGTTGAAAGCAGTTCTAAGAGGATATGGAATCAGAAATACTTGTCTTGGTTTTGAATAGCTGAGAGTGAGGAGGAAGAGCCCTCACCTTGTAGTGTGCGCTGTTTCTTAGGTAATCACAAAGCTGGCAGGCATGGAAGAAGAAGAACTTTCATTTTCAACCAAAGAAGAACAGCAGCAGCTTCTCCAGAAAGTCCTGCAAGCATCTGACCTGGATGCTGAGGAGGAAGTAGTTGCTGGAGAATATGGTTCAAAGTCAGCTCAGGTAATGAAGAATTCTTTGAAAGGGGTGACCACAGGTGGGACAGAACTGGGCCATTTTATTTCCATCCAGTTCTAAATGTGATGTTGTCATTGATGGCCGGGTATCTTTGTGGAACATTACAGAACAGGTTTATGTTTTTAATCTGGGTTAAACTTTAGCTATTGGAATAACCCACTTGTTGGGCACTCAGAAGAATTTAGACATGGAATTCATGTCCTTCTCCATCGTATCTGAAGGAGGGGATGACAGATCTATCATTACAGATTTTGAAGTAAATTTTTTAAGTCGCATGCAATGAAAATATTCCCAAGGCTGTGATGACAGACTGAGCACGTGCCTCTGCTCCTTGTCCTTGCAGGTGTCCCGTCGTACGGGCACCATGAGCTCCATGTCGGGAGCGGACGACACGGTGTACATGGAGTACCACTCCTCGCGGAGCAAGGCGTCTGCCAGCAAGCACATCCACCCCCTGTTCAAGCGCTTCCGCAAGTGACAGCTGGAGCTGTGCAGCCTTGAACTCGTTCCTGGGGCTGAGGAGATGGAATTGAAATTGATGACTGGTCCTTTAAAAGACTCTTTCATATGCATCTGTATAGCCACGTATTTACTGACCAATGTATGTGCTCTCATAGGTGAATGGGAAAGCAAAGAAGGAATTAAATCTTACCTTGAAAATATTTTTAGAAACTTTAAGATACAAATATGTCACGGCACATATTTTGTGTGGCGCTGTGCTCCTTGTCTTATGCCCTCATTTCCTCATGGCCAGAGGGCAGAAGTATATGGGCCACTTCATTCAAGAGAAGTACTTGTCTGGTTTTCCAGGTAATTAATAGATTTTATTTTTATCAGCTGAAGATCCTTTTTCAGAAGAGTCCTGAAAAGGTTTTGTAAATGAAGTTTGTACTGATGTTTGAAATATTATTTATCTGATTCTTGTGTCTGCTCAACAATATACTGTTTTTCAAAATGCTTAAATAAAATCATTCAGTGAGCTGAACAAATCCTGAGAGGAGCACTTTATATTACATTTTTAAACTGAGAGCTAATTTATACTTGTGACTTTACCTGTACTAAAATTCTAACAAATTGGTCAGAAATACTATAGAGTTTGAAGACCAGAAGAAAGAGGGACTCCGTCTCCAAAGCAAACTCAAGGAAAGCATTAGTAGTAAATACAAATGAATTCTGTGCTCATTTTCCTAATTTTTCTTGCTACTGTTGAGAAGTTGCTCAAACAAAAGCTGTTTCTCTTGTTATTTATATTCTATTTATTAACCATGCAATAAAACCTTCGTAACTGCTAAACAGTGCACTGTCACCACAGAAGTTATTACTGAATCAAAAAGCATTTTGACTTTGCACAAGGTGAGTTGGAAGAGTGTGTGAAAGAAAGATTCCTGAGTTTGTTTTTTTTCATGAAGACTGCATTATAATTCTAGAAAATGAGAGGAGAAATGGTGGTGGTTTGTGGCAGAAGAATGCTTTCTAAGTAACCTCTGCTTAATAACGTAACGCATCGCTTGGTGTTATTTTAAGAGGTGTTATTTTGCTGGCTGTTTGTAGAGCTTCAGGAACAACCTCTGTTGGTTGAAAATAAACATAAAGGTATAAGGTACAAAGGTTTACCATACTGGAAGGTGCGTGCATGGTACAGCTGTTCTGGTTGTATGACAAATGTGCTTCAGAAGAGTGCTGAATTCTGCTTCTTATTAGCATGAATTCACAAATTGAGAATGTAGAAGTATTGGAAGCATTTAATAATTGAGAACAGATGGTGCTTGGTTTTGGTCTCTATCAGAATCAGGTAGTTTTTAAAAAGGGAACTGATCTGCATCAGTTTAACCTTTGTTTAGGCTCTGAGCCCTACCTGGTAACACTTGATTTTTTCTCTTGTGCTGTCTTTTGCGTCTCACAACCTGGAACCAGCCATGCCAGTGCTTGAGTGGCTTATACAGAAGAGATAATTGCTGTATTCTGGTACTGATTTCCTCTCCCCAGTTTAAAGCACTCTTTACTTCTGATAGTAGTTTGGACCAGCTCTAACGGCAACAGTTAGCAAAATGGTAATTTAGTATAACAAGAGGGGTCTGAGACAGAGATTTAGCCGAGCAAGTCAGGCAGTGTCCCTCTGCATAATTCTCTCATAAAAAGCTTTATGAGTTGCTTTGAAACTACTCTACACCCTTCATAAACTTGAAAAAAAACCACAACAACCTACTAAATGCAAATGGCTTAATACTGATTCCTGTAATTGTGGAATCACTAGTAGTAGCTGGATTTAGGACTGCTGTAGTTCATGTGTAGTAAATCGTGACTAATGATCTCACTCCTGTAAGTAATGTCTGTGTGGGATGCAGTACATTCAGCCTCGAGTAAAACATAATAATTTTATGAGGTATGAATGACTCCATGCATCAAGTGATAGTATCTTGGCATTCAAACTTTAGAATTCATTACGTTGATAAGATTGTGTGGTAATTACTGCCTGCTGTTACTCCAGGCTGTAGCAGCAAGGGGCAGACTGCTGCATTTACTCACTACAGCTCATTTGCTGCTGCACGTGGCAGCACCTGTACCACCACAGGGTGGGTCACTGAGGAACTGCAGGCTCCTGGGGCTTCTGTCCTGCTGGCCCCTCAGTGCCCCTGCACTCTGGCAATGCACCCAGGGCTCACAGTACACAGCTCCAGATCTGAAATCCCAGCTCTCTAGGAAACGAAATTGTCCACAAAAGAGCAAATAGGGTGGCAGAACTGTGATTCAGATTATGAGTGAGGCCAGAGGCAGGTGAACTTGGGGGTAAGTAAATGATTTCTTGGAAGTCTGTGGATAGAGGAGGCGTGATTTTCTTGGATGTAATTCAGGTTTTCTTGCTGGAAGAAAAGCTTTTTCTCTGCTCCCTGGCCCCCTCCTTGGTCTGAATGCCACACTGAGGAGACAATCCTCTTCAGAAATTGTCTTTTTTTCATATTTGCTGTTTGTGTTTCAGATAGGCTGGAATACTGAAGCTTGTGTTTATGTGCCCTTCCTTCTTGTGGCAAACCAGCAAGTCTCAATATGAAGATGTTAATGCTTGAAGGGTGCTGCTGTTACTCACTCATTAAAATGGCGTTCTAGACTAAAAGGGCACAGTGATGATGGGGTGGCAATTTCACAGCGTTACAGCTCACCAAAGCACCCAACTACAGCCAGGTTCTGTTCCTCTGCCTCCTTCTGCCCTCCTGATGGTCATTTCTCATCATTTCCATACTTTCCTCTATGTGTTTAAAAACTCTGGACTTCAAGGCAAGTGGTTCTCAGCATAAGTTAGTGTCCTACGCCCTCGGAGGAACAGGACAAGGATCTAAATCTATAAGAAGTCTGCATGTAGAACTGAATTCTTTACAGTTTATTCATGGGATTTTTATTAAGGGCAGAACAGTAAGTCACAGCAATTGGTTTGCTTGTTCTGATTTAAATACCTTTTTTGTACAAGATTCAATTAGTATTTAGCTTGTGAAGTTCAAATTTGTCCTGTTTTCAGGAAAAACTAGGAATTTAGAAAGCATTTTAAATTCCAAAGAAGTAACTTCACATCTGGAAGGTTCTTATAGAAGATGAGTTTGACGACAGTCAGAAAAGGCAAAAATTATGACTAACTGTATGGCTTTTTCAGGGAAAAGGTTTTAAACTGCACTGAAATTTTTTGCTTACATTTCTGACATTGTAGCTCTTTTTCAGCTTTTCTTTTCAAATGTTCTGAAGAGTGTACTGTGTAGTTTTAGCTGACAGTGTTACTTGGGCAAAGTTAAATACCTCCTATCAAATCTCTTTTATCTCCATAAATTATAAATGATTTACACTTGTAGCTATTTCAACAGTTATGTAAAACATACAGTACAATATTTATTATACTGGATATAATAAAATGATGTTCAAATAATTACAAACTAGATATAGCCAAGACTGTTAAAAGGTGAGAATAATTCTAAGAAAACAGAACTCCTGGTAAGATGATAATGTAGCCATTGACTCTGAACACCAATGTTATTGACACAAAGAGCTTCTACTGAACTTTGTCAGAGTTCATGCGAAGAGGAGGGCAAGTTTAAATTGGATTTAGAAATAACTAAACGAAGGTAACAAAGTACAGTTAATCAGACCATTGGGGGGTTTAGACTGAGAGAACAGCAGGACTGTGGGTTTGAAGACAAATGATCCAAAAATAATACATAGTCTAAATTATCAATAAGCCAAGTTTAGTTTATCCTGTGATCCCGTTACAAAGCAAAAGTTAACTAAAACTGAAGCATGTCTGCTGTGAAGGGGCATGTGCTCCAACTTGTTTGAAATAACAAAAGTCCCAACTGACTTGTTACATAAAACATGTTTTCAGACTCCAAGGACCAACAGGCTAGGACAAACGTCATTGTTTAAATTTAAAGAACTCTGAGTGTGTTTCTGAGTCAGTGTTAAGATGTCGGACAAATATATATATACTGGTAGGTTGTACTAGTAGGAGTAGGAGAAAATATTTATATTTTAAGTCACATAAATGTGTTTTGGTTGGCTTGTGCTGATGGCATAACTCCTCCCTTCTTTATGGTTTGGTGGCTTTATGTGGATTGGAAGGAGGTTTTGTATAATGGCTACTATACTCATCCTTATTCCTGGGACTTCTGTGGCACTGCTGCTGGGCTTCTGCTACCTGAAACAAGTCTGTGTTCATATTTGCGAGGAAAATAGGACCAGAAAATGCCAACCCCTTCACCACTTTGGGTTGCCCTCTAAAACTTTCACCTTCTACTGCTCTTTCAAATGTTTGTTAGCTCCTTTCCTTTACTCTTCCTTTCTCTTTTTCAAGTCTATTCTAGGACATTTATTTCAGTTTCATCTGTCTCCTGTCATGTAAATTTTGGTGTTTACTCATAATGTTGACCACTGAACATTCTGCAGTTTGCAAGTTTGACCTCCAGCTCAGATTCTGCAGTAGTAAGGATGTGCAGTGTGTCAGTAAAGCAGGAACATTAGTGGCACATATGTACACTAAAACTCTAATTTGAAAGTCAAACACAAAGAACCACACAATTATGATCTGGCACAGCAAAGAGAAGTGAATGGTTTAATTACACACTCCATGTTGTGGTAGCCCACATGCATTCACTCACATTCATAAACATTCCCTTCCTCTATTCAGCTATTGAGCCACCTTACAATTTGGCTCTTTTTGTCTGGAGTATTCTTTTTGTGTAGTTTACACAGAAAAAGAAACTTCTGTCTGCACTGATGGGTTGCTATGGTATTACTGATAATTATTGTAGAGCTCAATAGTGCACCAATAGAGCTGCACGTGTTAGTGGCTCTGAATTTCTACTCCCTCTGGCAAACTGCCTAGAACTATCTATTATTTATAAATATTTTTGGCCCACCACCTGCACTACAAAATTTGTTTCTGTGGATGTCAATCCATTCATCTCCTTTTGTGCAAGGAAGGTGCTCTATACAGATTTGCATAATGGCACCCTTACACCCCTGTAACTCCTTCTGTTATAGCGAAGAAATTTGGCAATTTTCATCATCAATTCATTGCCACTTTGTGCATTCTTAGTTTATTTCTTTGTTACACTCTGCCATTGCCTATAATGTACTCTGGAAATTCTTCAGGATGGTGTGGTTTTGGCTTTGCTTATCAAACACTAATGTCTCCCTGTAATAAAATTACAAGATGGTGAGCAGTAATGGAGGTGTCTCACAGACACTCCTGGGTCAGGACTCTTCTCAAATGGCACATTCCACTCTTTCTTTAAAACCAGACCAAGTATAAAAGCCTATTCAAAATTAATTGTATACATTGGAGTTGTTTTTTTGGTGGTGGTTTGGGATTTTTCTTTTAGGTTTTCTGTAATTTGTGGTGACTTTTTTACAGTAATAAACATCTGCACATGACTAATGAAATAAACTGTTTCAGACCTTACTCTGCTGAGTGTCCTATTAAAACCCAGCAACAGTCTATACAGACAGCAGAGAATGCATCCAGTTCCTCAGGAGCTGCAGCACAATGGATTGCTGGAATCTTTTAATGAATTTGGTTCTACTGTAAATTGTACAAGCTGCACATATAAACTTGATAGTTGGTAATCACAGAATGTTTGACTGGTATTAAGAATTTGCTGAGGTTGGCCAGTAATGAGATCTGAATGTCTGCAGCTGTTTTACAGGCTGCACCAGGTGAGCTCCCTGTTTCACTGAAATCGCAGATTCTCCAAGTGTTTACATGTTTTTTTTAATGAGGTCTGTGTTTCAGCCCATTTTATTGCAAACAGACAGAAACCTAACAACAAGTAAACTGAGAAGAAACTGAGTGCAGGTGGGGCTATACAACACAGTTCCCAGACTGAGACTACTGCCACCTCTAGAAATTCCTCAGAAGGAAAGCAGGTTCTGTTCTGGTGAAGTACTTAAAGGATAAAACTTCTAAAGCTTTTTCAAGTCTCCTGGCTAGAAACAATGTGTCCTACAATGATTTTCATGGAAAAGGGACAACAGGGGAAAATAACAGAGAATTCCAAATATGGAAACTGGAAAAAGGTACACTCAGAGAAAGCTACTACCAGTTGCAAAACTGTAACCTTTACAACACAATGTATTTAAGTTTATATCACTAGCATATTAATAGTAGCCAGTGCTTTACCTTAACCATGTATGACTTCAAACTAAAAAAAAAAAAACAAACCAAAAACAACCATACTGATACCTGTGAGCAGGAGTTTCTAGGAAGGGTGCACATACTCCCTCCAGTAATCTAGAAATTACAATGTTAATATAATTTAAAAATCTGTGTAACTGTCTCTCTCCAAGTATCTTTAGATAAATATCAAAGAAATAATGTAGCTACATGGCACAGAAATGTAGAAGGAAAACTTCAGAGGTTCCCTCATCATATGCTCAAACCTGTTCTTGCAGAGCTCAGTGATAGCAAGTACTTAACGTCCTGCGATGCCGTGGCTACCTCAAATGTGAGGTACCAAGGCTACCTGAAAAAGTAACCAAGAAATCTGTAGCTGCCAACTAAGCCCATTATTTTCTTTCTTCTCTCTCTGACATGCACCTTTTTTTAACAAAAGATGTACACATCAGTCGGCTGTTGTCATGGTTGTGGTAGTTATCTTTCCCAGACAAAATAAGTCTCTCAACCTTCTTCTGTAGTTTTAAAAATCCTTCTCATTTCTTCTTCTTGTTGCTCTTCTCTGGAGCCTTTCAAGTATGATGAAGTCCATTTCAAAGACATGGTTTTAGCTTAAACCAGCACGTACTTTAACAGATTTTATTCCTGTAATGTTTACTGCTGTATCCATAAAGACTGATGTGCCTAACTTCAGAGTTATCTGTTTCAGTGGAGTTCTCAGTGCCCAAAGTAAGCATGTACACAGAGCTTAATCAGAAAAAAAATCTAAGTGAAGATAAATAAGGAAAACAAAAGCTAATTAATTTGAAGCTTATTAGATTTACTTTTCCAGCAGTTTATTCATAGTTCTCTTCTAGAAATGTGGATCTTCCTTGAGATTTTCTCCTGCCCTCAAATTTTATCTGAGTGTCTGATTTACTTAAAAACCAAGATAGTCTCTTCCACATATTTTCTGAAACTAATCAACGTTTTACAAGTAATCACTAACACCTTTGGAATGATACAGAAATAGATACGAAAATAACACAAAAACTTTTTAAACTGTGCAGATTTCTGCAAAGTTGACACAAGCTGCTTACAGAGTATATCCTGCCCAAAAGATAAATCATTCTGCACTACAAATAACATCTCTGAATATTGTAATTTACAGGACTTTTTTGTAAGGTTACTGTGTAAGGCCAGTGCTACTTATATGTGGATGCACAAATGTTTTTTATATGTTATAGGATAATGAACAGTTCTAAGAGAGCTTGCAGAAAATAGCCTATTTTCTAACACAGGGGAATGAATTAATGCCACAGAAAAAAATAGGCCTAATCCTGCTTTTTTAAAATAGGAGAAAGATGGGGTGAGCTTTTCACCAAATGAATGGGTGAAAGAGGCAAAAACCGAATTTTGGCTCATGTATAATGGGTAAATTTATCTGATTTGAATTATACAAAATAATAGGTTCGCTCTATTCAAGTCTCATCCCAGACCCACCCCCCTTTTCCAGCCCTAGGGGAGGGAGCGTTAAATAATGGTCTGTGTAAACTGATGCTCATGCAGTAAGAGTTTGGAGAAGTGCTGCTTGTACAAGTTAAAGCAGGCACTGAAGAAAGAGCAACCAAATAAAAAGCAGCTGCAGGAGCAAAGTGGACCCTGGAAATTAAAAGACATGTCTTTCTTCACCAGAGTTTTGACGATGAAATGCAAGCAGACACTTGAATGTGAGAGGACTTACTTTTACCAGGCGCTTTTTGCCAGCAGCAGCAGGTTTCCCGGGCAGCCCCGGCTGTGCAGCAGCCAGTCCCTGGAGGTGCGGAGCAGCCCGCGGGCAGCGGCGGGGAACAAAGGCGAGGGGCGCGGAGCGGAGCTGCTGGAGCCCCCCCCGCGCCGCCTGGGCAGGGTGAAGAGCCTGCACGAAATGCCCGGACCCAACACCCTCTACAACCTCTACGAGTTCTTCTGGAAGGACGGCTTCGGCCGCATTCATGAAATCCAGGTACTTGGGTACTGAGTGCTTTAATCACGCCAGGATTACTTAAACCTTTCCTTTCCTCCCCTCGTAAAGCGCTGGTGAATCGCTGGGTTAGCAGCGCCGCAGCCGGGCATCGCCGCGCCGCCTTCCCGCGGGGGAGAGCCGGGTTTCGGGGGATCCCCGCTCCGCTTCCCGCAGCCCCGGAGGCTCCGGCAGTTTTATTCCGCAGGGGCTCCCGCGATCCCGGTTCCCCCTGCCCCGGCGCCTGCGAGCGCTCCCCGCGCATCTTCGTGCGCGTTTGGAACCGCTGGGGAGGTGCCTCAATCTGAAATAAGGAAAAAAAAAAAAAAAGAACCACGATTTTTTTTTTTTTTAACTGGTATGTTTCACAGGCTTGCAGAGGGCTTATTTTTGGCGGGCAAGGCTGGGAAGCGTGGTCCTGCTCGGACTCTTGGACCGCAGCACCCAGCCGCGCGGTGAGGCTGTGCCGGCACCCGGGGCCGTCCCAGCCCTTCCCTCAGCCCGGCCCGGCGCTGCTCCGCCGCGCTCAGAGACCATTTTGTCTCTCCTGCCCCGGCCTCCCCTTACATAAATACGCTTTGCCTATATCGCTGCCCTGAGGGGGCGGTAGATGCGCCTGGCCCCGCTGCCGTCACGCTGGCCGTCCCTCGGCGGGAGGCGGGCGG